>AWOL01S0095606.1:0-46131 GCA_000715115.1 Nicotiana otophora
CATTCCGGAATGTTAGTGATATTTTATACTTAAATGTCACACAAGAGTGGGGCGATTTGTGTGGTGTCCAATTTTCACATGCACTTATTATAGAATGACCTAGTTCTTCTAAGTGTTCTTTATACTATTGTTGCGAAAATAGTAAATACGGAAAGTAAAGAACACAAGTACTTTTACGTAAAAAACACCCGGCTCAAAAGGTAAAAAAAACTACGACCTACTACTCAATAAGATTTTCCCCCAACACTACACTACATCAACGAGCCAAAACAGCATTTATAAAACTTTTTGTAAACCTAAGGATTAACTCTAATCCCATTGTAGCAACCAGCCTCTAACTGTTGCGACAACTTCAAATTAACTCTAACTTGAATACTCAAAGTACCTAATATAATTGCTTCTAGATAAAACTAAAAGGTATAACTTGAAAACACATACTACAATTGAACTAGAATAAAAAACAAACACTTGGAACTGGTTCTTCTATCTGGTTCATGTAGCTTCAGGTTCGCACACTTGAATCACACAAGAATTGCTTGCAAAATGCCTTGCTATTTTGCTCTCAACTCACGTTTAACTTCTGTGTTTGTGCGTCCCCGTAGAATGAGAACATCCTGCAATATATTGAGTTAGTAGAATGGTAAATAACTAGAGTTCTAATTCCACTCTTCCTTGGTGAAAGAGTTCTAGTTATCCTCAACTTCTAACTCCTCCCTTATCTTGGATAGTGTTCTCTTTGAGTAAAGAGTCATTCTCCTTATCAATTATGCAACCTTTTCGATTAGGAGTTATTAGATATACCAAGTTAAGCTTATCTCCTTCACGTGCATCCCTTATGCTCGAATCTACCCATGTCTGTATACACAAGGGAAGGACCTGGTTCATGCCTGAGTTCCTTTGTCAATCTTCAAAATAAACTTCACTTGGGCCAACAAATTCCCCATTTTTGATGATGAAAAACTCTGTGCTTTTCATAAGCGTAGGCCACGTTTTAACTCAGCTCAACATCAATACAATGTTGGAATATTTTGCCTTTTTAAAGTCATTTATCATCAAGGACCAGGTTCATTAGGTTATAAATATCATAGTCCAAAGTAAAAGCACAACCTAATTCCTCCTTTTGGCATCATCGAAAAGTTGTATAATAATATTAGATAACTAGATTTTAATTGAAATTACTCATGGCCACCGGGGCTACTTCAAATGCAATCATGGAGTCAATTATCATCGATCAATCTAAGGATATTAGCCATCTAAGAAATATCAACAAACAGTTAGAGAAAAAGCAGTGAATTTTATTGATTGATAAGATCCCACCACAAATCATAAAAAGAAATAAAAACACTGGATCATGAGCAAAAGAAGCAAAAACAAAACCCGAACTGGGTCACTGGTTGATCTATACTAGGCTAGGAGGCTTAAGGCTGGGAAGGACCAGGTTCTTGGTTTTTGACTTAGAGCAGTTTTAGCATATCCTGAAGAATGCCATCATTCTTCTCCTTTTCTTTTGCCAGCTCATCTCTGAGAATATCTCTCTCAGTCTCCACCTCTGCTAACATTTTCTTCAGCCTATCAATCTCAGTATCCTTAGCCCTATTTCTTGCAACAAAGCTCGCACTTTGCTGTTCACTGGTACCTTTTTGGATGAACCGGGTTCTTTGGGAGTGGTTTGGACTTCATAGTCACAAGAAGTTAGAGTTGTTTCTCCAAAATGATCCTTGTTTGTACCAACTTCCCATTTCTTCATGGGTACCTTGAAATGTGCAAGTACAGCCGTGAGAATAAAGCCATAGGGTATGGCATGAGTATTGGTGCTATTCAGAACTCTATCAAGAAGCTGGATGATGAATCCAGGCCAATTGATTTGCCTCCCTCTATCCAAATATTCCATAAGGACCAGGTCCATGAATGTTGAAATGTGCCTCCTTTCTTGCCTTGGCAGCACACATTTGTTAACAAATTCGAACAGCACTTTGTGAGGTGGCTTCATCTCACTTTTTTAAATAGCTTTGGGCTCAAGCTCCTCATCATTGTCACCAAACTTCCTAGTAATGGCAAGGGCAGTAGAGAGATTCTCTAGACTTGACCATTTGGGCTTCTAATAATCATTATACCCTTCAGCAGGTACACCTAAGATTTTTCCCAGTTCTTTATCATCAAAACTCATTGTCACCCCTTTTACCACACTGGCGACCCTACTATATTTGATCTTACAGTTTTCCATGAACTCCACAATCTTAGTTCTGGCCAGCCTTCCATCCATATGAAAGACCATGTCCTTCCAACCTTGCAATTGTAACTTCTCCAGCAACAGTAACATACCTTCCTCCTCCAAGTCCCTGAGGAGTCTGCCTTTCAAGATGGTTCTCTTCCCAAACTTAACCATCTTGTCCTTCTCAGCATCAGAATTTTCTTCTTCTTCTTCCTCTCCACTCCATTTTTCTTCCTCCATAATTTTCACTTTTCTTGATTTCAATGCAGACCTAGTTCTTTTAGCTAAAGTAGATGGCTCAGTAGACTTTGTTTTTGAAATAGACTTCTTTATGAAAGTCTTGACTTTCTTAGCCTTTGGAATCACAACTTCCACTTCTTCTATCTTATCTTCATCCTGAAGAACCAAGTCCATCTCGTCAATCTGAATATCCTCAACAGGCTCAACCACCTTCTTTTTTCCTTTAGCAGTAACTTTTCTCTTACTTTCTTCTAAGGCATTTTCCAGTTCAGGCCCACTCTACTTCTTCTGACTCCTTGTAGCTCTTCCTCTTGTAGGAGGAATTTCTACATGGATAGAAGAGGCAGCTTTTCTCTTCTTGTTTGCCCTAGCAGTGCCAGGATATTTGACTGCTGAACTCTTTTTCTTTTTGGGATTGTAACTGTCAGTCACCTTTTTCAGTAATGTTTCAAGGGGTTCCTGCTCAGATGGAACAAGTTCTTGAACATCCCTCCCTAATCGAACCAACCCTTCATCAGCTTCTCCAGACTCACTTCCCCCAGTTTTTCTCACACTCTTTTTTTTTCCATCAGATTCCTCACTCCAAACTACCATAACACCTGATTCTTTAGTTAAACCAACAGGAATGGGTGAAGAATCAACCATTCCTTTTCCCATACCCCTCACAACACTTCGAGCACCCTCACTCTCTTTTTCTTTTATATTTTTATTTTTACTACCAACCTTTCCAGACTTAGTAGTTTCAACACCTGCCACAGTTACTACCAGAACAAACCTAGTCTCCAGATATGTAGCAACATCAAAAATAATTTGAGAAGTAACTTTAGGGCCAGAAGTTACCTTCTCTTTTTCAGAAGAAACTGTTTCTTCCCCCTCAGTAGCAGACTTGAATAATTCATCAGATTTCTGGGGCTCTTCTTCTCAACTTGCTTCGAATTTTTCATTAATTTTCTTCAGTTGTTCTTTATCCGCAATAACCTTGCGAGCAAGCATCTTGACTCTTCTTTTCTTAGATATAGGCATGGTTGAAGGTGTGATAGATGGTGTGGGTATGATTTCTTTGGGTGGTAATGAGGGATTCTTAAGAGGGTTTTCCATTTTTGTGTTTGGAAATTTTGGGGAAAATAGGTTTGTGTGTTTTGGAAAATGATATAAGAGAGAAATTTTGACGGCTTGAAAATTTGAAGTGAAGAAAATACTAGGCCTAATCAATTTAAGAAGGGGGTGTCTAATTGGGTAACGACATCCTTTCAGAAGTCTAATCAAACTGAATTTCTGTTTGAAAAGACGTTTGAGAAAGTCCCTTGAATCTAGGCACTTAATGTGGTTTGGACTCTATTGAATGAAATCGGTCCATTTCATAACTGATAAAATCGAGGGTTTTATAATTGAATGGGCCTCTCCTCTTGATCATAATTCAAATATCATTATTCCAAAATATGCACAGTGGAGAGTATGTACCAAGTAATCTTGATGAATCGGGTTCTTCACTGAGAAATCTCTTATGTAAGTCTGAATTGTCTCAGAAAATAAAGATAATATCATTAGATATTAATGAGTCATTTTAGCACATGGCACAAGAGTATACTGATGAAAGTATGAGACTGAGCAAAATCTAATCTAATTACTTACAAAAAATCATAATTTTTCTAACCAATATTTGAGTTAGAACTGGTTCCTTTTAGGTGATCTTAATCATCTCTAATTCTAACATGTTCCTTTAGAAGTGATCTCTACTTAGAGCTTTTGTGAAGATTTCAGCTATTTGCTTGTCAGTAGTATAAAATTCCACAGTGATCAAACCCTTTTCGTAGTTGTCCCTCAAAAAATGATGCCTAACATCTATGTGTTTAGTTCTCTTATGATGAATCGGGTTCTTGGTCATACTAATTGCAGTAGTGTTATCATAGAATATGGGGATACAACCTACATCAATTCCAAAATCCATTAATTGTTGTTTGATCCACAACAATTGAGCACAACATGAGGCAATAAACAACATACCCAACTTCAGCAGTAGATAAGGCCACATAATTTTGCTTTTTGGTGGCCCAAGACACAAGACATGAGCCAAGAGAGTGTGCTATACATGAGGTGCTCTTTCTATCCACAAGAAAACCTATATATTCAGCATCAGTATATCCCACTAAGTCGAAATTACTACCTTTTGGATACCATAGACAAAGGTTAGTGGTTCCTTTTAGGTATCTCAGGATCCTCGTGAGACTCCTTTGGACTTTGCTGAAATCTAGCACAAAGGCCTACACTGAAAGCAATATCATCTCTGCTAGCAGTGAGATACAACAATGAGCCAATCATTCTCCTATACAACTTCTGATCAACATATGAACCGGGTTTTATCTACATCTAATTTTGTGGCAGTTATTATATGAGTGTCAATTTCTTTGAAATCTTCCATTTTAAACCTTTTAAGCAATTCTTTCACATACTTCTGCTGATGGATCATAGTTTTGTTTGAATTTTGTTTAATTTGTAAGCCTAAAAATAAATTTAGCTCACCCATCATACTCATTTCAAATTCACTCCCCATTAGTTTAGCAAATTCTTTACTTAACTTATCAGTAATTGTTCCAAAGATTATATCATCAGCATATATATAAACTACCAAGAGATCTTTACCTTTTTCTTTCAAGAATAACGTATTGTCAATTTTACCTCTTTTGTAGCCATGCTCAAGTAGAAATTTTAATAATCTTTCATACCATGCTCTTGGAGACTGCTTTATCCCATAAACCGCCTTGTCAAGCTTGTACACATGATCGGGATATTCCTTACTTTCAAAGCCTGGAGGTTGCTTGACAAATACTTATTCCTTTAGATAGCCATTGAGGAAGGCACTCTTGACATCCATCTGATGGAGAGTGAATTCCATATAAGAAGCAAAGGCTATAAGGAATTTAATTGCTTTCGATCTTGCAACTGGAGCAAAGGTCTCATCATAGTCTATGCCCGCCTCTTGTCTATATCCTTGAACCACCAATATTGACTTGTTCCTTGTAACTGTTCCATCTTCATCAAGTTTGTTTCTGAAGACCCACTTTGCAGTACCAATTACTGATTTGTCCTTGGGTCTTGGTACCAGATGCCAAAATTGACTTCTCTCAAATTGGTTGAGTTCATCTTGTATTGCATTTACCCAATCTGCATCCTGCAGAGCCTCAACAACATTTTTAGGTTCAATTAGAGATAAAAAAAAAGTATCAATAGCGCAAAGATTCTTTAAAGAAGATCTGGTTTTGATTTCAGAGTTTGGATCAGTGATTATGTTCTTAATGGAATGAGAACTTTGATACTTGTAAGGTTTCACAACCAGCTTATTTCCCTTAGATATTCCTTCAATGTTTTATTGCTGAGGAACAGGTTTATGAACTGGTTCCCTTGAGGTTTGAGGTCACTTCCTCTTTGTTCAGTTCCCCTGTCAAGTTGCCCTGAGTGGAAGGATATGTTCCATCACTTGTTCCTACTTCTGGTGCAGCTTCAGTCTGAGCTGTAGTTTCATTTGAGTTTCTCACCAACCCAATTGCTTCATCATCATGTTCCTACCTCTCAAAAAGCATGTTAGTTTCATCAAAAACCACATGTACACTTTCTTCTACACACATAGTTCTTTTGTTATAAATCTTATAAGCTTTACTATGTGAAGAATATTCCAAGAATACTCCCTCATCACTTCTGGGACCAAACTTACCTAGGAAGTCTTTGCCATTATTGTGCACAAAGCACTTGCATCCAAATGCCCTAAGATGGGATATATTTGGTTTTCTCCCTTTAAGTAACTCATAGGAAGTCTTCTCTACAAGAGGTCTAGTCAAGTATCTATTTATGATATAACATGCAGTATTCACAACTTCTGCCAAGAAACTATGGGGCAGTTTATTAGAAAGAAGCATATTCCTAGCCATATCTTCAAGTGTCATATTCTTTCTTTCAACTACTCCATTTTGTTGTGGAGTCCTAGGAGCAGAAAATGTTTGATTTATGTCATGCTCATCACAAAATTCAGCAAATTTAGCATTCTCAAATTCAGTACCATGATCAGACCTAATTGATGCAAGTTGATTACCTAGTTGTTTCTGAGTTTTTCTAACAAAAGAAATGAACATGTCAAATGTTTCATCTTTAGATGTTAAAAAGAGTGCTCAAGTAAACCTAGAGTAACCATCAACAAGCACCATCACATATCTCTTACCACATCTGCCTAATATTCTCATTGGTCCACAAAGATCCATATGGACCAGTTCCATCATCCTGGTGGTGCTTATCATTTTCTTGCTTTTAAAAGAGGATCTTACCTGCTTCCCCCTTGCACAAGTTCACAAACTTTATCTTCCTTGAACTTAATGTTAGGTAGTCCTATCACTAAGTCCTTGGAGACTAGTTTATTGAGTTGACTTAGAATGGAATGTTCAAGTCTCTTTTGCCAAATGAGGGGATCATTATCCAACACACTTAAGAAAGTGAGTTCATTTTCTAAAAGGGTGGACAGATCTACAACATGCATGTTGTTCACTCTTTTTCACTGCAAATTAATCTTTTCAGTGGTAAGATTAATCACAAATCATTTGGTAGAGGTGAATGCTATCACGTTGCCTCTATCACACAATTATGATACACTTATTAGACTGTACTTCAGTCCATCTATAAAGTAGACGTTATCAATAGAGTGAGAATCAGTCTTACCTAGCTTTCCAACCCCAATGATCTCACCTTTATTCCCATTTCCAAAGGAGACATTACCTCCTTTAAGGTCCAAGTCAAAGGAACTAGTTCTTCTTTCCTACCATGTTCTTTAAGCAACCACTATCTATATGCCATATTTGACTGCTCCTCTTCACTTGGACCTGCAAAAGGAAATCAGGGGTTAGTTTTAGGAACCCAAACTAGTTTGGGTCCCTTTCTATAGGCAAAACGGTGAATCAAATTCTTTTTAGCCCAACTTGGTAGCCTATTCTTCCCCTGAACAAATTCTTTGTTCTTATGACTTGACTTTTCTTTTGCAGTGCATTCACTTTTATAGTGACCTATTTTACCACAGTGTGTGCAAATCTTGTTCTCAGGAAGTGTGAGGTACTTGCTTTTGGGATCCCATTTAGTTCCAGATTCCCAAAGCCAAGTCCTCTTCTATTGCTACTATGGTGTTCCTGTAGCCACGAAAGTGCATCGGAGGACCTGTTCCATTTAGAAGTTCTGTCTAGATCATGCTTGACCTTTCTTAGATCCTCCTTTAAGATTCTCACCTGCTCGTCCCTTTTATACAACTCATCTTTTATTTTTCCTATATTTTCTTCTAGAGTGAGTTGTGTGTGATCAGCTGTCTTTTTACCTGTTCCTAATTTTAGTTTTAGATTTTCAGATCTAAGTTCTAGGACAGTTGAGTCAAGTGTATGTACCTAGTTTTTCAATACAATATTTTCACTTACAGTTTCACTAACTCTAAGTTTCAGGTTTTTGCACTTAGCCTTCAAAATCACATATTCTTTAGACAACTATTCCTTGTCATTGTTTACATCCTCAGATTCATCAATTAATTCTAGAAGTAACTCAGATAGCCTTTCTTTAGACAATAATTTAATCTTGTCTTTGTGATGAATTACACGTACCTCCGTTTCTTCATCAGATTCGCCAATGGCCATAAGTGTTTGTTCATCCCCATCATCATCATCTGAGCTTTCTCCCCAAGCAGCGACCATAGCCTTGGTTGATCATTTGCTTTTCTTGGGTTGAACCTGTTCCTTCTTCCTGTTCCTTCTTTCAGCTCTTTCCATCTTCCATTCAATTTTCCATTGATGACAATTCTTGATATGATGATTAGTCTTTCCACACTTGTAACATCCATCATTGGTTTGCTTCTCAAGTACTTTTGACTTACTATAGCTTCTATATTATGAAGGATCCTTTCCTCTCCTCACATACTGATAAGTGGAGATTTTAACTACTTATTAGCACCTTTTTGCTTTTGTTTTAGTCCAAAAGCGTTTAATTGTGTTACCAAAAATTGATGAAATATACTTAATTGCAGGAATAGTGGACAATGGGCCCCAAAGATGAAATCCAACTCAAGAAGGAGTGATTTGAACTCAAGGATGAAAACAGACACAGAAGCTCAAAAGTGCGAATCGCAGATTATCATATGCGGCTGCAGATTGTGAAGCAAATCCCATCAGAGACAAGTGCAAATTGCGGTCTGCACATGAAATGTGCGGCCGTAGAACCAGGGCAAGAGCAAAAGTTCAGAAAACCTGCATTCAAGTTCAACAGAAGTGCGGATCGTACAATTATTGTGCGGCCACAGAAGATCAGCTATGTGGCCGCAGTCATATTTGTGTGGTCCACAGAAGAGCAATGTGCGGCCGAACTATGAAATGTACGGACCGCAAAAATAGTGAAGTGCATCCGCAGTTCAGAATTATGCTCCATTCCTGCCAGGTTGAAGCAAAGTGCGGACCGCACATGCAATTGTGCGGCCGTAGAACCTCCAAAAGGGCTTTTTTGTCCGAAAAATCCAGCACTGTATAGATTGAAGAGATTCACCTTTTTAGGTTAACTTTTGACATCAGCAGCCACTCTAGACGTTTTACTTTGCTCCTTTTAGTAGTGTTTCCTATTTTGAGCTTTTTGAATATTACTTTTATCATCTTAATTATTATTATGGATTTAATTATCACTTGTTCTTCTTTATCTTCTAATTTAGCATGAGTGTCTAGATTTTCACTAGGGTTGTGACCCAACCCTAGTGTGTAAACTTAATAGGTGTTTGATTTATTGCTTGTTTATGGTTGGGTGTTGATTATCTAGCCTTGTTCTTGCTTGTATTTGAAGAATTAATGGTTGCATACATTATTTCATGCCTATTTGACTTGGTCTCTACTTGAGAAAGAGAGACTTAGTCTAGAAAAACTTGGCTAGCAAGAAACTGGGTCAATCGAGAGATTAATAAACCCAATTCAAGTGTTGAACCTAGAGATAGTAAAAACCGACTTGAGCTTATTATCAACTGCTTTGTTCAATACCCATTTGGACTTGAGAAAGTCAAATTGNCATCATGAAGGACCCTTTCCTCTCCTCACATACTGATAAGTGGAGATTTTAACTACTTATTTGCACCTTTTTGCTTTTGTTTTAGTCCAAAAGCGTTTAATTGTGTTCCTGAAAATTGATGAAATATGCTTCATTGCAGGAATAGTGGAAAATGAGCCCCAAAGATGAAATCCAACTCAAGAAGGAGTGATTTGAACTCAAGGATGAAAACAGACACAGAAGCTCAAAAGTGCGAATCGCAGATTATCATATGCGGCTACAGATTGTGAAGCAAATCCCATCAGAGACAAGTGCAAATTGCGGTCCGCACATGAAATGTGCGGTCGTAGCACCAGGGCAAGAGCAAAAGTTCAGAAAACCTGCATTCAAGTTCAACAGAAGTGCGGATCGTACAATTATTGTGCGGCCACAGAAGATCATCTACGCGACCGCAGTCATATTTGTGTGGTCCATAGCAGAGCAATGTCCGGCCGCACTATGAAATGTGCGGACCGCAAAAAGAGTGAAGTGCATCCGCAGTTCAGAATTATGCTCCATTCCTGCCAGGTTGAAGCAAAGTGCGGACCGCACATGAAATTGTGCGGCCGTAGAACCTCCAAAAGGGCATTTTTGTCCGAAAAATCCAGCACTGTATAGATTGAAGAGATTCACTTTTTTAGGTTAACTTTTGACATCAACAGCCACTCTAGACGTTTTACTTTGTTCCTTTTAGTAGTGTTTCCTATTTTGAGCTTTGGAATATTACTTTTATCATCTTAATTATTATTATAGGTTTAATTATCACTTCTTCTTCTTTATCTTATAATTTAGCATGAGTGTCTAGATTTTCACTAGGGTTGTGACCCAACCCTAGTGTGTAAACTTAATGGGTGTTTGATTTATTGCTTGTTTATGGTTGGGTGTTGATTATCTAGCCTTGTTCTTGCTTTTATTTGAAGAATTAATGTTTGCATACATTATTTCATGCCTATTTGACTTGGTCTCTACTTGAGAAAGAGAGACTTAGTCTAGAAAAACTTGGCTAGCAAGAAATTGGGTCAATCGAGAGATTGATAAATCCAATTCAAGGGTTGAACCTAGAGATAGTAAAATCCGACTTGAGCTTATTATCAACTGCTTTGTTCAATACCCATTTGGACTTGAGAAAGTCAAATTGGGCAAAATCACTCTCTGGCGGAGAGGTATTGAGTGGGTACGTGAGTGTTGATAGCTATAATACACTCCGACCAATAAAACAAGCTTTAAGGCTTACAACCCACTAAGCGAACACCTAGGTGAAGGTCATAGCCGTAGGCCTTTTATCATTTAAAAAAAAAACCTAAAACAATTTCCTAGTTTCGTTATTAAAATCACTATAGTAGTTTAAGTTAGATTTGCAAACAAAACCCAATATTGCGGAAGTGCAAATCAAGATATACAATTTCATGTACTAAGATATAAACTACTAACACCCATTCACATAGCTCCCAGTGGAATTCGACCCCGACTCTGTTGGGTATTATTATTGCATCGACCGTTTTCATATCCTCAAATAGAGGAGTAAAATTGGACGATATCAATTTTTGGCATCGTTGCCAGGGAGCTAAAATTCGGTGTTAGCTATATATTTAGGTGTGTTTTTAGAATATCTTCTTTTCCTTCCTTGTTACTAACATGTGAGTATTGTAGGTGCGATCATGGCAAACAATGAGCTCGGAAACATAGCCATGGGAGATGTGGGCGTTGATGATGATGCAATGGATGAGGTCCCTCTTGAACCTCAAGCCAATAGACGAGGCCAACTGCCTCACGACAATGTTCCCGTTGCACCCCCACCTCTACCAAAAGAGACTCCACACTGGGTGTTGCTGAATGAAGGGTATGCAAGTGCTATAGTCCCACCCCGTATTAAGGCAGGCAACTTTCAACTAACCAACGTGATGCTCACTTTGCTATAGCAACGAGGGTTCTTCACCAGTGCACCGGGTCAAAATTCATATAAACATTTGAAGGGGTTCGTTGATACGTGTTGGGGAAGCAAAAAAACAAATATCTCCGATGATGCTTTGAGACTAAGGTTTTTTTCCTTCTCTCTATGGGGAAAAACTTTAGATTGGTTAGAACGTTTGCTAAATCATTCTATTCGTACTTGGGATGAACTTGTAGAGAAATTTATTTCAAAGTACTTCTCTCCCGGGCACATGGCTATTCTTCGAGATAAAATTCTAGCATTCAAGCAAATTCCTAATAAACCACTACACGAGATATGGGAAAGATATAGGACAATGGTGAAAGAGCGCCCCAACAATGATATGACGGAGAATAAGATTCGACAAACTTTATATTGGGGGATCAATACCACCAACAAATGTGTAGTGAATCAACTTACCGGTGGGAACTTCATGACTACGCCTTATGCGGAGGCGTGTAATAGTTTGGATGAGATGGTGGATACTTTATCGGCGTGGCAATCTAGAGCCAATGTTCCACAAGGTGATCCAAATGTGATTCTTCTTCATAAAGAGTTACATGACCATGGGCAAGCCATAGCCGAGTTGACAACCACCATGAACCAATTGTCAAAGGTTCAACTTTAACAAGTGCAAAACCCGAGGCAAGTCAATGCTATGAGGGAGTCAATATGATGGTAAACAAGAGAAGAACAAGAAGTCCACAAGTGCAACAAAGAGTGGACAATTTTGTGCAAGATAATAGCGGGTTTGATCAAGGAGATTCTTACAATGATGAAGATAAAGAGGTCTAATATGTGAACAACTTTCAAGGGAAAAGAAACAACTACCAAGGCCCTAGTCAACAACAATAGAGATCTTCGAATAATCAAGTCAATTGGAATTCTAGCAATCAAGGTAATTGGAATGGTGGAAACAATCAAGGAAATTAAAGTGGAAGCAATAACCAAGGGAATTGGAAAAATAATAATAATCAAGGCAATTGGGGAGGCAATAACCAAGGCGGGTGTAACAACAATAAAGGAAATCGGGGGTCGGGTTTTCAAAGGCCCCTGATGTACTAACAATCGAGCAACCCACATCCTTATCCTTCTCATGGTCCTAGTTCCTCTAACACTGAAATGAGTCGTATTGAGAACATGTTCAAGAAATTGATGAAGAAGAATGTTGATTCTAATGCCCAACTTGCTTCACACAATACATCAATTCGTAACATAGTAGTGCAAATGGGTCAAATCTCTCAAGTTTTAAATTCTCTTCCTAAGGGGCAACTACCAAGTGATACGGTGGTGAACCCGAAGGGTGGAAACACTACGAGGCATGCCATGTCCGTTACTACAAGAAATGAAAAAGGTGGGAATGTACCTACCTCAAGTCAATGGCAACTTGTGGATGATGAGCAAGTGGTAGAAGAAGAGGAGATCCCGAACAATGTTGTGCAAGAAAATAATGAAGTGTGGATTGATATTGATGACACGTTGGAAGAGACTCAAGAGGATGTGAACCCGTCTAGGTATCATATGATTGACATACCGGAATCGATAGTTCAAAAAGCTAAGGCACCATTACCTAAGCCACCTCCTCCCTATCCTCAAAGGCTTTCCAAGAAAAATGGCGAGAATCAATTCAAGAAGTTCATTGATATGCTGAAGAGTCTCTCTATAAATGTGCCATTAGTTGAATCTTTGGAGCAAATACCCGGATATGCTAAGTTTATGAAGGACTTGGTGATAGAGAAGAGATCAATCAATTTTGAAACTATCAAAGTCACTCACCAAGTGAGTGCAATTGAGCACTCGATGGCTCCAAAGATGGAAGATCCTGGTGCTTTTACAATTCCTTGTACCATTGGAAGTGCCAAATTTGCAAAAGCTTTATGTGACCTTGGGGCGAGTATCAACTTGATGTCGTATTCGGTTTTTAAAACATTGGGAATTGGGCAACCAAGACACACATCTATGAGATTACAAATGGCCGATCATACAATGAAGAGACCGTTGGGGTGATTGAGGATGTATTGGTTCGAGTTGACAAGTTCATTCACCCGGCGAATTTTGTGATTCTTGATTGTGAAGTGGACTATGAGGTGCCGATTATTCTTGATAGACTTTTCCTTGCTACGGGGAAGGCTCTTGTTGATGTAGAAGATAGTGAACTCACTTTCTGAGTGGGTGATGAAAAAGTCATGTTCCATGCGTGCAAATCTATGAGGCAACCGAATAGCAATGAAGTGTGTTCGTTCGTGGACTTGGTGACCGATGTGATTATTGATGATACTAGTACAACGATTAATGTGGGTGACACATTGGAGGCCGTTTTGGTCAATTTTGATTATGATGATGAAATGGATGGCTTCATGGAATGAGTCAATTCTTTGCAAGGGATGGGGTCATACAATTATGCACCTCGGAAACTTTTCTTGGATCTGGAGAATAGGAAAACTCCTCCTACAAAGACTTCAATTGAATAGCTTCCTATCTTGGAGTTGAAGCCATTGCCTCCACATCTCAGGTATGAATTCCTTAGCCATTGCTCTACTTTACCGGTTAGTCTTTCCTATTGTTTGACTAATGTGCATGTTGATTCTACATTGGAGGTGCTCTACAAGAGGAAGAAAGGTATTGGGTGGACTTTGGCGGATATTAGGGGAATAAGCCCCTCATTTTGCATTCACAAAAATAATTTGGAGGAAGATACCAAACCCTCCATTGAACATCAAAAGAGACTCAATGAAGCAATACAAGCGCTGGTCAAAAAGGAGATCATAAAGTGGTTGGATGTCGGGGTTGTCTACCCCATTTCTGACAGTTCGTGGACTTCTCCGGTGCAATGTGTTCCGAAGAAGGGGGCATAACTGTGGTCACCAATGATAAGAATGAGTTGATTCCAATAAGAACGGTGACCGGATAGAGAGTTTGCATGGACTATCGAAAGCTAAATATAGTCACAAGGAAAGACCATTTCCCACAACCCTTTCTTGACCAAATGCTTGATCGATTGTCTGGTCGGGCGTTCTATTACTTTCTGGATGGATATTCAGCCTACAATCAAATCCTTATTGCCCCGGAAGATAAAGAGAAAACAACTTTCACTTGTCCCTATGAGACTTTCGCTTTCAAGTGGATGCCATTTGGCTTATGCAATGCACCGGCAACTTTTTAACGGTGTATGATGGCGATATTTATGGATATGGTATAGGACTACCCTGAAGTCTTCATCGATGACTTTTCGGTAGTCGGGGATTCCTTTGATGATTTCTTGACAAATTTGGATAAGGTATTGGCAAGATGTGAAGAAATGAACTTGGTGTTGAATTGGGAGAAATGCCATTTCATGGTCGAGGAGGGTATTGTCCTTGACCACAAGATTTCAAAGAAGGGGATAAAGGTCGACAAGGCAAAAATAGAGGTAATTTCTAAACTTCCACCTCCAACATCCGTGAAGGGCATGAGACATTTCTTGGGTCATGCGGAGTTCTACCGGCATTTTATAAAAGATTTTTCCAAAGTGGTGAACCCCTTGTGCAAGCTTTTGGAGAAATATGCTAAATTTCACTTCAATGATGATTTCATGAGAGCATTTGAATTGCTCAAGTTCAAGTTGACAACTACTCCCATTATCACCGCCCCGAATTGGAGCATTCCTTTTTGAGCTCATGTGTGATGCTAGTGATGTGACGGTTGGAGCAGTTTTGGGGCAACGTATCAACAAGATATTTCATCTGGTCTACTATGCTAGTAAGACCATGAATGATTCCCAAGTCAATTACACTGTAACCGAAAAAGAGCTCATTTCCATTGTGTTTGCTATTGAGAAGCTTTGCCCGTACTTGATGGGTACAAAAGTGATTGTCCACACAGATCATGCGGCACTTAGTTACCTTATGAGCAAGAAAGATTCCAAAGCTCGAATGATGAGTTGGGTGCTTTTGTTGCAAGAGTTCAATATAGACATCCAAGACCGAAAAGGAAATGAAAACCAAGTGGCGGACCACTTGTCTCGTTTGGAAGAGGAGGGGAGGCCGCATGACGGCCTTGAAATCATTGACTCCTTCCCCGATGAGCAATTCTTAGACATTTCAATGAAAGAGGTGCCATGGTTCGCAGATCTAGCAAATTTGCTTGTGAGTGGTATCATCCCGGATGAGTTCTCTTCAAACTAAAGAAACAAACTCAAATGAGATTGTCAAGACTATTATTGGGATGAACCGTACCTTTTTCCGAATTTATAAAGATGGAGTGATTAGAAGATGTGTACCGGAGGAGGAACAAGTTGAAATTCTTGGGGCTTGTCATTCTTCACCGTATGGTGGTCACCATTGTGGAGCAAAAACGGCAGCCAAAGTACAAATTGCGGTTTCTATTGGCCCACGCTTTACAAGGATGCAAGTGATCTAGTCAAGCGTTGTGATGAATGTCAAAGGGCCGGTGGAATCTCAAAGAAAAATGAAATGACCCTCACCACCATTTTGGAGATTGATATTTTTTATGTGTGGGGTATTGATTTCATGGGACCTTTTGTGACTTCTTGTGGAAGCACCTACATCTTGGTCGCGGTTGACTATGTGTCAAAATAGGTTGAGGCCGTTGCTTTACCCAACAATGAAGCAAGAAGTGTGGTGGCATTTTGAAAAAGAACATCTTCACAAGGTTTGGTACTCCGCGGGCTATCATAAGTGATGGGGGGTCACATTTTTGCAACAAAGCTTTTGACACCTTGCTTAGAAAGTATGGTGTCACTCATAAAGTCACGACTCCCTATTACCATCAAGCAAGCGGTCAAATGGAAGTATCCAACCAGGAGATAAAAAGTATTTTGTCCAAAACAGTGGATGCTAACCAGACAGATTGGTCAAATAAGCTCGATGATGCACTATGGGCTTATCGAACTGATTTCAAATCTCCTATCGAGATGTCTCCATACCAGTTTGTGTTTTGAAAAGCTTGTCATCTTCCGGTGGAACTTGAGCACAAGGCCATGCGGGCTTTGAAGAAGTTAAATCTTGATTGGAATGCAACTACTACCTTGCGGGTTGCATATTTAAATGAATTAGATGAATTCTGGTACCATGCATATGCAAGTTTGTCCTTGTACAAAGAAAGAATGAAGTACCTTCATGACAAATACATCCAAAACAGGGAATTCAAGGTGGGCAATCTTGTTTTGTTGTTCAACTCACGATTGAAAGTTTCCCAGAAAGCTGAAATCCAAATGGAGTGGTCCCTTTGAAATTGTGGGTATGACACTTTTTGGTGCATTGGACGTGAAGAACAAAAATGATGAGGTATTCCGAGTCAATGGTCACCGGGTGAAGAATTATTTGGGACAAGATGGTGATGGCCACATGGTGGCAGTGATTCATTTGATGTGATGGTAATTTGCATCGTGCCGGGACGTTAAATCGGGCGTTTCTTGGGAGGCAACCCATATTTGTTTTTTCTCCTTTTCTTTTCTTCTTATTTTTTTAGATAGGTCTTATTTTGTGCTACCTAAATTTGAAGTGTGTTGTAGGAATGTGTGTGCTTTACAGGAACTGGGTTAAGAAAAATTGGCTAAGTATGAAACAAATGCGGACCGCACAATTTTTGATGTTGCAGTAGAAGGAAAATACGGCCGCACAATTCATGTGCGGACCGCACAACTTGAGATGGAAAATTGCAAATTCTCTGAAGTTTGTTTGTGAGTGAAATAGCCAAAGTGTGGCCGCACAGTGAATTATGTGGTCCGCACCAAACTCTGTGGTCGCACACCTAAATCTGCAGACCGCAGATCATCATGAGGAAATGGAACATCATGTAACAGAGTACGAATCGCAGAAGAAATTTTGCGGCTGCACTCGTCTCTTGAACCCTTAGCCAAACCCGCTTAGTATAAATAGTAGCCCTAATACTACTGTTGAAACTTTCTAATCTCTGAGAAACCAAAACAAACGGCTAAAATCTTGCACATAATTGATTCAATCATCTACCATCTAATTAAGCATCCGTGATTATTCCTTAGCATCACTTCATCACTGTTATGTTCAAATCATTTCTAGGATTTTTCACTTTTCTAAGCTAGTTTAGAAATTTTTAGTTATTTTAGACCAATTGTCCATATCCATGTAGGGTGTAATTTGTGTTGGGTAAACTCCTACTTGTTATTTGGGGAATGGGTATCTTATTTATCATGTTTAATTTCTACTACCATGTTCAATTTGTGCATAAAATCAAAACCCTATAGGACTCTGCCCGATTGAATTTTGAAATGTGCCGCCGCACAAGGAATTGTGATGTCCGCAAAAGTGTAGCATAGGGCATTTGGTTAGGCAAGATTATGCGAACCGCACTTGAAATTGTGTGGTCCGCAGAAATTCAATTGCGGCTGCAAAAAGGTGTGTGCGGCCGTAGATCAGGGCATTCTCTGTCTTCAGAGAATTTCCATTTCCAGGTGCCCATTGTGCGGCCGCACTCAGAAAAGTGCGGACCGCAGTTTCTTTGTTGCGGCCGCACTTTAATATTGTGCGGTCCACACAACCAGACCTGCGGCCGCACTTACAATTGTGCGGACCGCACTTTCATACCCTGCAACCTGTTTTGTTCTGTGAACTTCTAATTATCTGCACTTGCATTAGAATTGACTCATGATGCTGTTTGTTGATGAAAATGGTTAGCTCCCGTGGTCATGGTGATACATCAAAGGAGAGGGGTGAACCTTCCAGAGGAAGAGGCAAAAGCACTTTACCCCTCGACCTCCAAAGAGTAATCAGTAAGAAAGCCACAACAAGACGAAGTATACAACCGGACCCCTCCGAATCAAGTTCATATTCCTCGTTTAGTGAAGCATCGGAGGGCGACTCAGTGCAAGAGCAACTTGTTGTGCAATCACAACCACAACTGCCTCAGGACGAATACCAACTTAGAAACGAGCCTACCTCTTCTGAGAGCACTTTTGAGGGTTTGAAAGGTAACAGTCAGGCTTCGGAGCCTTCATCTACACATGTCCTCAATGCACCAGCTACCACAGTGGATGTGGATGATGCCCGAGGGGGTGATATCAGAGTAGTCGGCCTTGAGGGGTCGAAAAAGAAAGCGATTTGGGAAGATAGATTTGTGAGTCTAGATACCTTCACGAGCTTCTGAGATTAGTGGCCGGCAAGATCGCTCACTCTTGAGCCTTCAGTTCAATTTGAAAGACTTGGATAAGTACAATCCAGTAGTGTTGAGACAGTTCACAGAGAGAAAGGGGTGGATGTGGTTCACCAGAGTGTGACAAATGCCAAGGAATACCTGGTCCGGAAATTTTATGCCATTGTGGCACATATAAAAAAAGGGACTAAGGTAAAAACAAAAGTGAGAAACTTGAAGGTGAGATTCGACCAAAGATCCCTGAATTCTTACTTGGGGTTTGAGGATGTGGAGCCTGTGCAATACCTGGAAATGTTTGCAATGGGAGATGCAGCTCGCCCGTGGCTAGCTGAGATTNGGCCGCACTTTAATATTGTGCGGTCCACACAACCAGACCTGCGGCCGCACTTACAATTGTGCGGACCGCACTTTCATACCCTGCAACCTGTTTTGTTCTGTGAACTTCTAATTATCTGCACTTGCATTAGAATTGACTCATGATGCTGTTTGTTGATGAAAATGGTTAGCTCCCGTGGTCATGGTGATACATCAAAGGAGAGGGGTGAACCTTCCAGAGGAAGAGGCAAAAGCACTTTACCCCTCGACCTCCAAAGAGTAATCAGTAAGAAAGCCACAACAAGACGAAGTATACAACCGGACCCCTCCGAATCAAGTTCATATTCCTCGTTTAGTGAAGCATCGGAGGGCGACTCAGTGCAAGAGCAACTTGTTGTGCAATCACAACCACAACTGCCTCAGGACGAATACCAACTTAGAAACGAGCCTACCTCTTCTGAGAGCACTTTTGAGGGTTTGAAAGGTAACAGTCAGGCTTCGGAGCCTTCATCTACACATGTCCTCAATGCACCAGCTACCACAGTGGATGTGGATGATGCCCGAGGGGGTGATATCAGAGTAGTCGGCCTTGAGGGGTCGAAAAAGAAAGCGATTTGGGAAGATAGATTTGTGAGTCTAGATACCTTCACGAGCTTCTGAGATTAGTGGCCGGCAAGATCGCTCACTCTTGAGCCTTCAGTTCAATTTGAAAGACTTGGATAAGTACAATCCAGTAGTGTTGAGACAGTTCACAGAGAGAAAGGGGTGGATGTGGTTCACCAGAGTGTGACAAATGCCAAGGAATACCTGGTCCGGAAATTTTATGCCATTGTGGCACATATAAAAAAAGGGACTAAGGTAAAAACAAAAGTGAGAAACTTGAAGGTGAGATTCGACCAAAGATCCCTGAATTCTTACTTGGGGTTTGAGGATGTGGAGCCTGTGCAATACCTGGAAATGTTTGCAATGGGAGATGCAGCTCGCCCGTGGCTAGCTGAGACTCTTGCAGCTCCGGGGCCGCCTCTAGTTTGGATCACAGCAGGGGTTCCCATTCAGCGGAACACCCTAAATTTTGAGGCAAAGGGATGGCATACATTTGTATGTAGCAAACTAGATCTATGCCAAAATGAAACAAATCTTCCGATTTCGAGGGCAGTGCTAGTCGCTTCTATCATGGCCGAGTATCCAATCAATGTGGGTGATGTGATGTCGGCAAACATATCGGTGGTTGCCAGGCAAGGTGACACCTCATACCTGAATCCCAGCACCATCATTGAGTACCGCACAGATGTGGGGGTGGAACCAAGGGATTTTGACACTAAGGTGAGGGCGAAGAAGCCTTTCTCATGGTATTCTTTGATGGATGGTGGAAACCCAAAGAAAAAGGGTTAGCCCTCTACTACTGCAGGCCAGTCTGATGAGCTTGTCGGGGTAGCTGCTGAGACAGTCTACATGCCATCTACTTTAGCAGATCCTTCTGATAGTGCAGCAGCTATGCCTCCACCTCCTTCTTCAGGTCCTTCAGCATCAGTGCCATCCACATCGGTTTTGAAGCCGGTGCCCATGACCACTCATCCACCATCTGTGTTACGAGTCTCCTAAATACTAGCAAGCCTCAATAACTGGATGCAGACAGCCACAACAAAGCTGACTGTCATATCCAGTGTTGTTATAGAACATTCATCCACCCCGGCACCCCAGATTCCTCCGATAGTCGAGGACACATTGAAGAAGATCTTTGAAAACCAAACCACCATCATGAATACCCTTATAGCACATGAAGCAGTGATTGAGAAGCTGGGGAAACAGGTAAAGAAAATGAGGAAATCCCTAGCGTCCAAGAAATCAGTTGACAGGTTGAGGAGAGAGGTGACCAAGATAGCAGCAGCTGGTGATCTTCCATTTGATTTGCTCATAGGGTCAGACCCACCAGCACCAGCAGCTCCAGCAACACCATCTGTTCCAGTGGCACCAGCTGGCCAGTCTGAGGAGCCAGACCTGGCTGCCGACACTGTTGAGGCAGTGCGCCAGATATTCACCAACCGAGTTACTCCTAGAGACGATGATGATGAGATCCAGTTAGAGGAGACTGAGGGCGGTGACGCTGCTATGGACACAGAGATGTCCAAGGCCACATAGGGAGTCCTTTTATCACTCTTACCCTTCTTTATTCTTATTTTGTTAAGCATTGGGAACATTGCTTATTCTTATTCGAGGGGGTAGAGTTTATTTGATATTTGGATGATTTTAGACATTTGGTTTGTAATAACTGATAATATTTTCTTCTTTCTCTTTATGTTGTATGTTTATATTCTCTCTTTTCCTCTCTCATTATGTATATTTGTTATGCTTCTTTCAGTAGTTTGATTTTTAGCTTCTTTATTCTATTTTCTTATTAGTCTATGCTTAATCTAGTAGCTTCTTTTAATTTTGTAACTTCTTTTTTATGTTTTTAGTGACCAATAAGCCTTTGGTTTTCTTAATGCCATGGTTCTTTCCAAAGGTACTTTTTATGTGAACCTGGTGACTCTTTCCAACGATGGATGACATAAAAACCTTCTTAAGGGATTGAGTCCGTTTTTGGTGTTTAGGTAAGAATAGTAGTAGTAATGAATAAAAAACCTAATTAAGTCAAGCTCGAAGAGTCAAACATACTTCACTTGGTACCAACACACTTAACTACGGACTTATGGTTAAAACAAGTTATTTGGAAAGAAATAGCTCTAGTTAGTGACCTTGTGACTCTTGTGTTGACTTAGACAATCATTGAGTGGTTTAGTCGAGCCATAGTGATTTTTCAATCTTGAATATGGTCGTTCTGGGCCCTCGACTCTATTCTTTATAACAATCCATCTGCGTGAAAGATGAGATGTTTTTGTTGCAAGTCCAAGTACCCGTACAAATGGTCTAGAACTTGCCCCGAATGTGTTTCTAGGCGAAATTTTAAATTTTGCTTGGCTTGAGAAGTGATTGTAGGCTCTCCTTGACCCGCTTAAAATTTTTCATATCCTACCAATGTTGTTATCCCTAGTCAACCCATTTTAGCCTAAAACCTTTCTCATTTGATCACCATGTTACAAGCCTTTACCCGTTCTGTCGTGACACTCTCTTGGCACCCGAACTTTCCTTAACACTCTTGTGAAGTAATTGGCTAAAAACATAAGTTTGGGGGAGAGACGAGGAGTTTGAAAAAGGTATCAAGGTACAAAAAGAGAAAAGAAATGAAGAGAAGGAAAGGCAAGAAAAATAAAGAAGAACAAAAATAAAAATGCAAAAAGAAAGTGAATAAGTTGAAGAGTTGAAACCAAAGAATAGTAATGATGCAAAGCATGGAGAAAATAAAGAAGGATAAAATGAATATCATGACCAAGAAAGAGTGATGCTAAGTCTCTCTAATCCCCCTATGGAAAAGAAAATGCCTAAAAAAAATTGGCAAAGCATGAGCCGATAAATAAAATGGAGTGCTTAAGGAAATATGAGCATGTTCTATCATAGCATATCCAACCTAGTCCAAAAGCCTTCATTGCATTCCGAAAAAGTCCCACGTGATTTCAAGCCGAGTGAGCTTACATTAGTGGTGATTTACATGAGGGGCAAGCCTATGGTACTTAAAGCCGTACTTGTGACAATCTTTTGAGAGAGATGAGCGAGCCTTTCACAAATCTTTGAATTGAGTGCTACATTCGTAAGTGAGGTATGCAAACGGAGAGTAGAGGAGGAGGAGTTTGGGATCCACAATGACCTACATGAAAGAGCGAGCTTCCTTGATGAATTAAGTCAACCCTTGATGCTCAAGTGTCACATTAGGACTATTTGTGCTTAAACATTCAACCCATTGCCTTGTTAATAATTCATAAGTGTTGTGGGTAATTGTTNGCCGATAAATAAAATGGAGTGCTTAAGGAAATATGAGCATGTTCTATCATAGCATATCCAACCTAGTCCAAAAGCCTTCATTGCATTCCGAAAAAGTCCCACGTGATTTCAAGCCGAGTGAGCTTACATTAGTGGTGATTTACATGAGGGGCAAGCCTATGGTACTTAAAGCCGTACTTGTGACAATCTTTTGAGAGAGATGAGCGAGCCTTTCACAAATCTTTGAATTGAGTGCTACATTCGTAAGTGAGGTATGCAAACGGAGAGTAGAGGAGGAGGAGTTTGGGATCCACAATGACCTACATGAAAGAGCGAGCTTCCTTGATGAATTAAGTCAACCCTTGATGCTCAAGTGTCACATTAGGACTATTTGTGCTTAAACATTCAACCCATTGCCTTGTTAATAATTCATAAGTATTGTGGGTAATTGTTGGTCCCAATTGATGTGTGATTGATGCATTTTTTATTAGCTGGAATAGATCTCAACTTGTGTAGGTAGGAATTACCTTATTTGCTTGAGGACAAGCAAACGCTTAAGTTTGGGGGAGTTGATAAGTGGAGATTTTGACAAATTATTAACACCTTTTTGCTTTCGTTTAGTCCAAAAGCATTTAATTGTGTTCCTGAAAATTGATGAATTATGCTTAATTGCAAGAATAGTGTAAAATGAACCCCAAAGATGAAATCCAACTCAAGAAGGAGTGATCTGAACTCAAGGACGAAACCAGGCACAAAAGCTCAAAAGTGCGGACCCCAGATTATCATCTGCGGCCGCAGATTGTGAAGCAAATCCCATCAGAGACAAGTGCAAAGTGCAGTCCGCACATGAAATGTGCGGCTGCAGAACCTGGGCAAGAGCAAAAGTTCAGAAAACCTACATTCAAGTTTAACAGAAGTGCAAACCGCACGATTATTGTGCGGCCGCAGAAGATCAGCTACACGGCCGCAATCATATTTGTGCGGTCCGCAGAAGAGCAATGTGCGGCTGCACTATGAAATGTGCAGACAGCAGAAAGAGTGAAGCGCGGACGCAATTCAGAATTATGTGGCCACAGGTTTCCATTCCTGCCAGGCTAAAGCAAAGTGCGGACCTCACATGGAATTGTGCGGCCGCAGAACCTCCGAAAGGGCATTTTTCTCCGAAAATTCCAGCACTGTATAAATAGAAGAGATTCACTTTTTTAGGTTAACTTTGACGTCAACAGCCACTCTAGACGTTTTACTTTGCTCCTTTTAGTAGTGTTTGCTATTTTGAGCTTTTTGAATATTACTTTTATCATCTTAATTATTATTATGGGTTTAATTATCACTTATTCTTCTTTTTCTTCTAATTTAAGCATGAGTAGCTAGATTTTCACTAGGGTTGTGACCCAACCCTGTTGTGTAAACTTAATCAGTGTTGGATTTATTACTTGTTTATGGTTGGGTGTTGATTATCTAGCCTTGTTGTTGCTTTTATTTGAAGAATTAATAGTTGCATACATTATTTCATGCCTATTTGACTTGGTGTCTACTTGAGAAAGAGAGATTTAGTTTGGGAAAACTTGGCTAGGAAGAAATTGAGTCAATCGAGAGATTGATAACCCCAATTCAAGGGTTGAACCTAGAGATAGTAAAACCCGACTTGAACTTATTATCAACTGCTTTGTTCAATACCCATTTGGACTTGAGAAAGTCAAATTGGGCAAAATCACTCTCTGACTGAGAGGTATTAAATGGGTACGTGAGTGTTGATAGCTATAATACACCCCGACTAATAAAACAAGCTTTAAGGCTTACAACCCATTAAGCAAACTCCTAGGTGAAGGTCATAGCCCTATGCCTTTTTATCATTTGAAAAACAACCTAAAACAATTTCCTAGTTTCGTTCTTAAAATCGCAATAGTAGTTTA
Source organism: Nicotiana otophora (assembly GCA_000715115.1). Taxonomy (NCBI): domain Eukaryota; kingdom Viridiplantae; phylum Streptophyta; class Magnoliopsida; order Solanales; family Solanaceae; genus Nicotiana; species Nicotiana otophora. The sequence continues at coordinate 24,671 of AWOL01S0095606.1, forward strand.
AGTTAGATTTGCAAATAAAACCCAATATTCCAGAAGTGGAAATCAAGATATATAATTTCACGCACTAAGATATATACTACTAGCACCCATTCGTATAGCTCCCAGTGGAATTCGACCCCGACTCTGTTGGGTATTATTTTTGCATCAACCGTTTTTATAACCTCAAATAGAGGAGTGAAATTGGACGAGATCAGGTACTTCTTGAAGTTCTTGGCGATCATAGCCATTTCATCATCTTCTAGATCAGACCTTTCAGTGATTCTGAGTGCCAGGCTCATTTCCTTCTTAGATACATCCATTTTCATGGTTTGTCTCGTAAGTTCATAGGCGTAAGATTTCCAATTAATTCATCCAGTGGGAGAGTGGCAATGTTCTTTGATTCCTGAATGGCAATGATTTAGCTCTCCCAAGTAATAGGCAGAACCTTTATCAATATCTTCTCGACTCTAACTTCTTCAGGAATAATCCTTCCTAGAGACTTTAGTTCATTTGTCAATGTAGTGAACCTTGTGTACATCTCTTGAATAGTTTCTCCTTCCTTCATAGTAAAGTTCTCATATTAAGAATACAGTAGAGTTCCTCTGGATCTCTTCACCTGAGGTGTTCCTTCATGAGCCACTTGCAGAGTGTTCCAGATTTCCTTAGTAGTGGTACAACTTTGGATTCTGTTATACTCATCTAGACCAACTCCACAAACAAGCCATTTTTTGGCTTTAGCATTCTTCTCCCATTTCTTCAAGTCCTCAGCAGTGCAATCCGCTCTTGTCTTTGGTACCTCTACTCCTGTAGCATTTATCTTCAAGGTAGCCAGTGGACCATCGGTGACAATGTTCCATAGCTCATAGTTCTCTCCTATAATGTTCCTTATACTACTGTTGCAAAAATAGTAAATGCGGAAAGTAAAGAACACAAGTATTTTTACGTGGAAAATACCCGACTCAAAAGGTAAAAAAATCACGACTTACTACTCAGTAGGATTTTTCCCAACACTTCACTAAATCAAAAACAGCATTTATAAAACTCTTTGTAAACCTAAGGATTAACTCTAATCCCGTTGTAGCAACTAGCCTCTAACTGTTTCGATAACTTCAAGTTAACTCTAACTTGAATACTCAAAGTTCCTAATACAATTGATTCTAGATAAAGCTGAAAGGTACAACTTGAAAACACCTACTACAATTGAACTAGAATAAAAGACAGACGCTTGGAACTGGTTCTTCTATCTGGTTCATGTTGTTTCAGGTTCGCACACTTGAATCACACAAGAATTACTTGCAAAATGCCTTGCTATTTTTGCTCTTAACTCACGTTTAACTTATGTGTTTATGCGCCCCATAGAATGAGAACATCCTGCAATATATAGAGTTAGTAGAATGGAAAATAACAAGAGTTCTAATACTACTCTTCCTTGGTGAAGAGTTCTAGTTATCCTTAACTTCTAACTCCTCTCTTATCTTGGATAGTTTTCTCTTTGAGTAAGGAGTCCTTCTCCTTATCAATTATGCAACTTTTTCGATTAGGAGATATCATATATACCAAGTTAAGCTTATCTCCTTCACGTGCATCCCTTATGCTCGAATCTATCCATGTCTGTGTACACAGGGGATGGACCTGGTTCATGTCTGAGCTTCTTTGTCAATCTTTAAAACAAACTTCACTTGGGACAACAGTTAGACTCGATAAGCAAAGGCCGTAGAAACTCTTGGGGATCATTTGGTATGATGGATAAGCAAAAATAATCTGGAAAAGAATTTTGTATCATTTTATCCCTTGTTTGGGTACTAATCTTGAGATATCCCACCATTGTACCAAACAACCCCTTAGTGCACTCTTAATACATTGATTCCCAAACAACTCTTGTTGTTAACTAAAATCTATATATGATGATCTCTTTGTCAACTGACTCATACCTTTACACACGTTACAAAGCTTCAACCTATGTTGTGTGGACTCTACAAAATGATACCACACTCGTGTCGGATCCTCCAAAAATGCACACTACTTTTGGAGGATCCGACACGCAATCGGAGACATTTTTGAGAGTCAGGACAACATAGGCTACAACAGGTTGCATTTCTAAAAACTGAATGATTTTAGAGAATCTGACCAGTATATAGTGATATATCATCATATACCCATCAACCACAACTAGGGGTATCAATGGATATTTAAAAACCGACCGAACCATTCCGATATTAGGTTTCTTTTAATAAAACCGTAGGTTTTTATATAAATCTATAACCTTACCGATAATTAGGGTAGGTTTTTTTTTTATGAAAATAAACAAAAAAGATACCGAACCGTACCGAAAAATTTACATAAAAAATATATTTATATATTAAAGTTAAAAATAATAAAGCATTAAATTTTTCCATGGGCCTTAGAATTATGAAAACGATTACAAGCCAACAAGTAATTAAACTCAAAATCCTAATTCCCAAACCTATTATAATACTTTTATTGAAACTAAATTATTTCCAGCATATTCACTAGAAAGACACAACGTATTCTAACGATTATGAGTAACAAACTACAATGTATTAAATATGTTTCCTTTCATATGATTTAAATTTATATTTTTAAATATTTAATCTTCTATAGACTTTATTCTTGAGTCCCAACTTGCTTAATATCTTTCCACTCGTGCGATCTTTACTCTGGCCATTTTTTATATTTTCTTAATTCATCACCCTTTAAATAGTAAAAATGTCTAGAGAGTTTTGCTAAGTCCTATAAAAGTACGTATGTTATTGCATTCTGCTTCTGCCAGTGACTTTTAAAAGACATTTAAAAAAATACCGAACATTAACTGAACTGTATCGATACCGAAGAGAAACCTATATGATTGGTACGGTTTCTAAAAGTCTAATTTTGGTTATACATAATAGAATAACCGAAAAATTGGTATGATACAAATTTTATAAAATAACCAACCGAACCGATCCATTGACACCCCTAACCACAATAGTGTAGAATCTACTCAAGTCAAGATGTAATACCAAGCTACTTATATGATATCGGTATGAAAAGGCTATATGTGAATGGTAGATTTAGCTAAGGTTGACCTAATTATGGTGAACTTAAAGAGTATTACTCATCCAACATAGACCAAAGTGAGTCAAGAAATACCTCAAAGCTATATCTGGAATTCACTCCTTTTGATTATTTGGGACTATCATCATATCACCCGGAAATAGGAAAAAGCATGACTTTGCCTAAAGAAATGAGTTGACAAATGGCAGATGTATAGAACCTTTCGATGAGGTAGCACTTTTTCAACTCTCTCAAAGTGGAAGCTAACCTTCCACGGACCCATGCATAGTAGGAACTTAGTGCATTGGGCTACCCTATATATCTTGATCTATCACTCTCTCTTTCTTGACATATAATGCAATAACATGCAGCAGCAAGAATTGAAGTCCGAGCCTATATTAGCTACAGTGCCAACTGAGATCCAAGCACATTTTTCTTCACTATCTGTAAGCATAAAATAAGTCCCCTTTTGTGTACATTTCATGTCTCTATCACAGTTTTTCATTTGATAGAACCTACTCAAATTGTTGGCTGATATATAGTATGTTCTTATGCCAATGCTCAATAAATCACCGTAACTAAGATATGAGAAAGAATTATGAACAAATTGTTGACATACTTGGTAATGATGCATGAGTTAGCTAAGTGAAAGCTCTTTTATCTTTATTTCCTTCCCAAAGAATTTTTCTTCTAATTCTGTCCAAGGTCTTTTTCACCTTAGCTGGAATAGGAAATACAGACATCACATGAGTAGGCAAAGAATGCAAACACTGTTTATTAATACTACTCTGCCACCCAAAGATAAAGTATCTAATTTGTTCTACACTTTCTCTGTTATTTCTTGCAGATAGGAAGAGATTTAGGTGCAGCTTCTAAAGGCATACCCTAATAAGCGGTTGGAAGTTGCGCGACCTGACAGGCAAGTTTACCGACCAGCCTGCGCAGATCTTTTACTTCCTGAAAGTGATAAATGGCCGTCATCACATCCTTGTTATCTTTTGGAAATCTTGGAAGAATTTTCTTTTTGACTATCTTAAGTTTTAGATCTTTTAACTTTCATGTAGTAATTTTACATCCTTGACGACTAATGATAATCACAATACAAATTTAAATTCTCTACGGTAAATATATCCTTTTCTATGAAGCATCACCAAATCTTTCTTGTTTTTGCTAGTAAACCACCATCATATACTTCCCGAGGTAATTGACTTAATGTTTGATCTACTCCACCAAAATACTTCTGTAAATAGTTACTAGAATGACTTTAAATTCATATAAGGAGAATGTACACTCTGATCTCCTATGCAACATTCTTGAATTCCTGTAGACAAATAAATTATCCTTTAGCGATCAATCATTAAGAAAACATGAATTTACAGCTTCCTACACTCGAGGACATCTAAGTACATCGGATAAATTGGAATGCATGAAGAAAATACTCATTGCATCCCAATTTCTTTCTTAAACTCAATGTCCAGTCAAACAGCATTACATAAATTGGAATGCAGTGAGCACTAAATAAGTAGATATTAAAATGTGTCATTTTTATTGGGACAGACTAAAAACGAAAGTGTCTCATACAACGGGATAGAGGGAGTAATAAATTGAACAGTTGAAGAAAAATAGGGGCAACAGTACCAGCCTTTGCTAAAGGTTCACAACAATATAAGACTAAGCAAATAACAACTGAGAGACCAACAAACAAAGACTAGATCAATTATAGTATTGATGAATCTACCTCTGATCTTGAGGAAGAATATAGGTAAGGCTTGGGAGGAGTTTCCAAAGTGTCTAGGTTCCCTTCTAACATTTCCACAACCTTAGTCATCGACTTGAGGGATCAGTTTGTATGCACCATAAACTCGCTGTCACCATCTTTCTTGCACATTCTTTCTTGTTAGGATCGGGAACTCGGGTTGTTGGAAACAAAGGAAGAAGCTATAAAAGTGATACACGAAAGAAAGCTTTTTTCACTGCTCAATTTACTTTCTTTGAAAACAAGAACACCCGCTGCCTTTTATAGGCTTGCAATTTAACTACTAAGCCTAAAATATAGCAACTAACAGATAATGGAGAACATGAGGAAAAAGTGGGAAACATGGTCCACTACTAAGTGATAATGCTGTAAAACTAACAAGAAAGACCAAGTAAAACATAAGTCCACTACTGCTAGAAAAGAGCCCTGGCCAAATCATGTGCAACTGAACTGTTTTGAAGAATTAGTTAACACTCCCCCTTTCTTCAAAATCACATACGCCCATTTGTAGTATGAAGAAGTCATTCTTGTTGTGAGGCAGCGATTTCGTAAGAACATCAGCAATTTGATCATTTGTGCAACAAAATTCCAGTGAGATTACTCCACCAATGACTAGATTGCGAATGAAGTGATAGCGAGTGTTGATGTGCTTCGTTCTACTGTGAAAAGCAGGATTCTTTGTCATTGCTATTGTTGCCTTGTTGTCACACCATATTTCAGTTGGACCAATCTGCTCCTGTTGAAGATCCGCTAACAATTTTCTTAACCAGACAACTTGACAACTTGTTGTAGTTGCAGCCATGTATTCTGCTTCCGAAGATGACAAAGCCACTGTATATTGTTTCTTTGAACTCCATGAGATTGCTCCCAAACCAAGACTAAAAACATTCCCAGATGTGCTCTTGCGATCATCCGTGCTACCTGCCCAGTCACTATCAGTAAAGCCAACTAACCTGAAATCTGATACTTTTGAGTAAAATAATTACATAACTTGTTGTGCCAGCAACATATCGCAAAATCCTCTTGGCTGCACCTAGGTGTTTCTTTGAGGGAATATGCATGAACCTTGAAATCAGACTGACAGAGAATGCTATATCGGGCCTTGCGTGCGATAAGTAATTTAAACCACCAACCAAACTTCTAAAATAAGAGGCATTTCTTGCACCTGTACCATCTTCGAGTACCAGCTTCTCATTCATATTCATGGGCGTTGGAGATGGATTACAGTTCAGCAAGTTGAACCTCTGCAAAAGTTCAGTAGCATATTTTCTTTGCGAAATAAAAATCTCATCCAAACCTTGTCTTATCTCAAGCCCAAGAAAATAATGCAACATACCTAAGTCGGACATCTCAAATTTACTCATCATGCAATTCTTAAATTCAGTAACAATCGATTCACAAGAGCCCATATATATAATATCATCTACATAAAGACAAACAACCAGAAAATCACCATTACCTCGCTTCTTCACATAGAGTGTAGGTTCATTCTCACTTCTTCCGAACTGGTTTTCTTGAAAAATAGAGTGAATTTTACTATACCATGCCCGATGAGCTTGATTCAGACCATACAATGCCTTTTTCAATCTATATACTTTGCTCTTGCCTTCACTATAAATGAAGCCTTCAGGTTGGGAAACATATACTTCTTCTTGTAAGTCGCCATTTAGGAAGGCATACTTAACATCAAATTGGTAGACATGCCAACCAAGTTGAGCAGCCAAGGCTAGAATAGTTCTAACCGTTTTAAAGCGAGCTACTGGTGAGAACGTCTCTTCAAAGTCGATGCCTTGTTGTTGGGAGTATCCTTTTGCAACAAGTCGAGCTTTATGCCTTTTGACGCTTCCATCAGCATTGCATTTTTGTTTTGAAAATCCATTTTAGCCTAACGTTCTTCCCTTCTGGCAAATCAACTAGCTCCCAGGTCTGATTTTTCTCAATAGACTGAATCTCTTCAATAATTGCATTCTGCCACTCTGGTTGCTCTGCAGCTTCTTCATAACACATTGGATCAGCAACTAACAAGGCAAAGCTACAAACTGAATAAACATCTTTCAGTGATTTGAACTTTGTTGGTGGCGTTTCGCTGGATGATGCTGAAGTTGGAGAATGAGAGCTTGCTGGAGTAGAATTTTTGGTACTTCCATGAGAAGAGAAATCAGTATTGCTGCTACCAGGAGAGGAAGGGTCCGAACTTCCTGATTCAAGTATCTCCATATGCTCTGCTTCTGTGTGAAATGGAATATAGACTGATGAATCTTCCTTCTTGTCATTCCACTCCCAAGATGCTTCTTCATTAAACACCACATTCATGTTGATAATCACTTTGCCACTAGTAGGATTATATAGATTTGGATTGAGGACTATAACCAATGAAAATGCATTTTTCTAATTTTTCATCAAGTTTAGAGCGTAAATTAACCAAAGCATAAGCTATACAACCAAAGACTTTCAAGTGGCTTACTCGTGGTTTTCGTCCCGTCCATGCTTCGTATGGAGTATGATCCAAAACCGCTTTTGTTGGAGAGATGTTTAAGAGGTACACAGCTGCTGCCACGGCCTCTCCCAAAAAATGAACAGGAAGTCCTTTTGCATTAAGTAAGATTTTGGCCATCTCAACCACCGTACGATTTTTCCGCTGTTGTGGCGTGTACGGTGTTGTAAGCTCCCTGCAAATTCCATTCTCTTCACAAAATAAATTAAAATCATTAGATAAAAATTCACCACCATGATCTGTGCGAAGAATCTTTATGTTGCAGCCTGATTGCTTCTCCACGAGTGCCCTGAAATTTATAAAATTCTCAAAAGCTTCTGATTTAAATTTCAGAAATTAAACCCAACTCATACGGCTATAATCATCGGTAAATAGCAGAAAATACCGACTCTGTCACGACTCAAAATCACACATGTCGTGATGGTGTCTATCTTAATACTAGACAAGCTCACAACCTCCATAAACCACAATTGTTTTTAAATGCGGAAAATATAATAATTAATTTAAGAGACAAGCCCATACATATTGATATAAATACACTCCCAAAACCTGGTGTCACCGAGTACATGAGCATCTATACATTACAAGTCTGGAAAACCCGGTCTATAATAATCCGAGACCAAATACAATAAACAAAAGGGTAGGGAATGAGAGACAAGGTATGCGAAACATAGCAGCTACCTCTGAATCTCCGAAAAATCAACTGTGTGAAATAATCAACATCCACTGTGTCCGGGATCACCTAGATCTGCACATGAAGTGCAGGGTATAGTATAAGTTCAACCAACTCAGCAAGTAACAATGATAAATAAGGAACTGAAGATAGTAACGAGCTACACAGTTATGGTTCATTTCCAGTAATTCCAGCAAAAGAATAGATATGCTATCAAATCTGGCAGTTTAATGTCAAATCAAATTTTATACAGTTCATGTTCATGTAATCTGTATATAAATAATCTTTCAGAGATTTCACAATAATGACAGATAGCAACTAAGTGCAACAACAAATGAAAATCAAGTACAACCTCTTAGGACAACAATCACTCACTGGGCTCCCAGTCCCCATCACTCCCTGGGCTCCCAGCCCTCATCACTCACTCGCAATNAATCCATTTTAGCCTAACGTTCTTCCCTTCTGGCAAATCAACTAGCTCCCAGGTCTGATTTTTCTCAATAGACTGAATCTCTTCAATAATTGCATTCTGCCACTCTGGTTGCTCTGCAGCTTCTTCATAACACATTGGATCAGCAACTAACAAGGCAAAGCTACAAACTGAATAAACATCTTTCAGTGATTTGAACTTTGTTGGTGGCGTTTCGCTGGATGATGCTGAAGTTGGAGAATGAGAGCTTGCTGGAGTAGAATTTTTGGTACTTCCATGAGAAGAGAAATCAGTATTGCTGCTACCAGGAGAGGAAGGGTCCGAACTTCCTGATTCAAGTATCTCCATATGCTCTGCTTCTGTGTGAAATGGAATATAGACTGATGAATCTTCCTTCTTGTCATTCCACTCCCAAGATGCTTCTTCATTAAACACCACATTCATGTTGATAATCACTTTGCCACTAGTAGGATTATATAGATTTGGATTGAGGACTATAACCAATGAAAATGCATTTTTCTAATTTTTCATCAAGTTTAGAGCGTAAATTAACCAAAGCATAAGCTATACAACCAAAGACTTTCAAGTGGCTTACTCGTGGTTTTCGTCCCGTCCATGCTTCGTATGGAGTATGATCCAAAACCGCTTTTGTTGGAGAGATGTTTAAGAGGTACACAGCTGCTGCCACGGCCTCTCCCAAAAAATGAACAGGAAGTCCTTTTGCATTAAGTAAGATTTTGGCCATCTCAACCACCGTACGATTTTTCCGCTCAGCGACTCCATTTTGTTGTGGCGTGTACGGTGTTGTAAGCTCCCTGCAAATTCCATTCTCTTCACAAAATAAATTAAAATCATTAGATAAAAATTCACCACCATGATCTGTGCGAAGAATCTTTATGTTGCAGCCTGATTGCTTCTCCACGAGTGCCCTGAAATTTATAAAATTCTCAAAAGCTTCTGATTTAAATTTCAGAAATTAAACCCAACTCATACGGCTATAATCATCGGTAAATAGCAGAAAATACCGACTCTGTCACGACTCAAAATCACACATGTCGTGATGGTGTCTATCTTAATACTAGACAAGCTCATAACCTCCATAAACCACAATTGTTTTTAAATGCGGAAAATATAATAATTAATTTAAGAGACAAGCCCATACATATTGATATAAATACACTCCCAAAACCTGGTGTCACCGAGTACATGAGCATCTATACATTACAAGTCTGGAAAACCCGGTCTATAATAATCCGAGACCAAATACAATAAACAAAAGGGTAGGGAATGAGAGACAAGGTATGCGAAACATAGCAGCTACCTCTGAATCTCCGAAAAATCAACTGTGTGAAATAATCAACATCCACTGTGTCCGGGATCACCTAGATCTGCACATGAAGTGCAGGGTATAGTATAAGTTCAACCAACTCAGCAAGTAACAATGATAAATAAGGAACTGAAGATAGTAACGAGCTACACAGTTATGGTTCATTTCCAGTAATTCCAGCAAAAGAATAGATATGCTATCAAATCTGGCAGTTTAATGTCAAATCAAATTTTATACAGTTCATGTTCATGTAATCTGTATATAAATAATCTTTCAGAGATTTCACAATAATGACAGATAGCAACTAAGTGCAACAACAAATGGAAATCAAGTACAACCTCTTAGGACAACAATCACTCACTGGGCTCCCAGTCCCCATCACTCCCTGGGCTCCCAGCCCTCATCACTCACTCGCAATGGGTACCCGCGCTCACTGGGGGTGTACAGACTCATGCGGAGCTCCTACAGCCAAGCGTTATAAGCACGGACAACTCACGTGCTGCACGGACAACTCACGTGCTGCACGGACAACTCACGTGCCATAATATAAATATCTGGATCTGCACGGCCAACTCATGTGCAATAATAATATAAGGATACGCACGGCCAATTCACGTGCAATAATAAGCCAATAAGGCCTGATGCAGGCAGGCAGGCAGCCCCGATCCAATGGCACAAAAGAAGTTACTGATTTTAATTTTTTATATTGTCTCTTTGCTGATAGTGAACCAATAAACTTTGATGAAGCTGTTACAGACAAAAGGTGGAGACAAGCCATAGAGGAGGAGATCGAGTCAATAGAGAAGAACAACACTTGGGATTTAACAACTCTTCCGAAGGGCCATCGTGCAATTGGAGTAAAATGGGTATACAAGACAAAGAAGAATGCTAATGGAGATATGGAGAGATATAAGGCACGGCTTGTGGCTAAAGTCTACAAGCAAAATCAAGGCATTGACTATGAAGAAGTCTATGCACTTGTTGCCCGCATGGAGATGATTCGTTTGCTGATCTCTTTGGTGGCTCAAATGAAGTGAAAGATCCATCAACTAGACGTCAAGTCAGCCTTTCTGAATGGCTATCTTGAAGAAGAAGTCCATGTTGAACAACCATTGGGTTTCGTGGTCAAAAACCATAAAGATAAAATGTTGCGGTTGAATAAAGCTTTATATGGATTAAAGCAAGACCCACGAGCATGGAATAGTTGCATCGACAAGTATTTTCAAAACAATGAGTTTACTTGTTGTCTCCATGAATATGTTATTTACCTTAAAGTTCATACTAATTGAGATATCTTACTTGTTTGTCTTTATGTTGATGATCTTATTTTTACGAGTAATAACCCAAGTTTGTTTGAAGTTTTTAAGAAAGATATGTCTTGTGAGTTCGAGATGACAGACGTAGGGTGATCGAGGCCAAACCTACACCACTATATAGTAGCGAGGAGTGGTCAATGCAGTTTTACCCGATGAGGTCGGGATCCATTTCCACAGGGAGTTAATTTGGTTTGGAGTCGGGTATCTAACTAATCTAGATGTGCATGTTGTTTCTAATTGCACTTCCAAACATTGTTGTGATTGATTATATTCTAATTTTATACTATTGTATGCCAAGTGTAAGCTAAGTACAATATTTTTGGTAAAAGTTTTCAAGTGTTAAAAGGCGCTAGGGTAGTGACTTCCGCCTAGGTGAGTATCTAATGGGTATCAAGAATCTAGGACAAGCTTGTTAAGATTGGGGTCGTGATATAACCATCACACATAAGTGCTCACTCTATACCTCTGGGTAGTTTAAGTGACTTTGCCCGATTTGGCTTTCTCAAGCCCAAATGGATATTCATACAATCCAAATGAAATTGGTTCAAGTCGGGTATTACTATTTCTAGGTTTAACCCTTTAATTGGGGCTATCAATCTCTTGAGTTCACCCCAATTCCTTGTTAGTCTAATTTTTCTAGACTTAGTCTCTCTTTCTCAAGAAGAGCCTAAGTTATAAAGGCATGAATCAGTGTTTGCAACCACTAATTCTACAATTTTAGCATGAATTAGGTTAAATATCACTAACTCATAAACAACTAAGTCCTAAAATTCAAGATCCATTAAATACTCACACTAGGGTTGGGTCACAACCCTAGCTATGGGGTCTAGCTACTCATAATAACAGCAGAAATCAAAGATAAAGATGAAATATAAGCCATAATATTAAAGTACAAGATTAAATCTAAAGTTTGAAGGTAAATCTATTATAGAATTTCCCAAAAAGGGAAAAACCAGTCGTTCACGTGCTCTGCTAAACAAAAACTTAACCTAAAAATGTCAAAAAGATCTATTTATACACAACTAAAATTTTCGGACAAAATTGCCCCTGGGAGGATTTGCGAACGCGTAATTCTGACCGCGTCCGTGCTTGAGCTTTTGCGGCCGCGTAATAATGAGCGTGTTCCGCATTTCTTCAATACTGGGCTTGGATTGGGCTTAGTTTCATGGACCGCGTAATTTCAACCGCGGTCGCGTAACGCGGACTGCGTTCTTTAGTTAAGCCTAACTTGCAAGGTCTCTGCACCTCAAGATGCGCTCTCAGCGGAATTCCCTTCGCGTCCGCGTAAGATCAATTCGCGGCCGCATAATTTGGATGCGGGCCGCATTCTTTATTTGAGCCCAAACTGTAGAGTCTTTGAACCTCGAACCACGCTCTCAGCGAAAATCCCCTCGCGGCTGCGCCAAAGATTTCGCAGTCGCGCTTTTTCAATGCGGTAAGCGGTTATTTTAGTACTCAAAGCAACTTCTCTAAATCTACTTTCGCGGACCGCATAATAGTGGCCGCCTCAGCGGTGGTCCTTACGCGGACGCGCTTTTCTGCCGCTCTCAGCGCTCCAGTCTCAGCCTTGGATTAGTGCAAGTTTGACTCCTTCATGAGTTAATTATGGCTTCTTTGCCTCATTTGACCAAACCCTGCAAGCAAGCATATTAAGTTAGTTTTCGGGAATACCTTTACGCATTTTTTATCCAAAACCTAAGCAAAAGAGAGTAAATAATAGGCTAAAATCCCTAGTTATCATAGGGCTCATGTCATACTACTTGGGCCTAGAAGTGAAGCAGATGGAGGATGAAATTTTTATCTCTCAAGAAAACTATACAAAAGAGATATTGAACAAGTTCAACATACTCGATTGCAACCCCGTGAACACACCGATGGAGAGTGGGACAAAATTATCCAAGTTTGATGAAGGAGAAAAAGTGGATCCCACATTTTTCAAAAGTCTTGTGGGAAGTTTGAAGTACTTGACTTGTACATGCCAGATATACTCTTTGCGGTTGGAGTAGCAAGTCGCTTCATGGAAGCTCCTACCTCCACTCACTTGAAGGTCACTAGAAGAATTCTTCGTTACCTAAAAGGTACGATCGACTTTGGGTTATTTTATTCTTCTTCTAATGATTTTAACCTTATGGGATTTTGTGATAGTGATTATGCGGTAGATATTGATGATAGAAAAAGCACAACTGGCTTTGTGTTTTTCTTAGGTGCTTCTGTTATTTCTTGGAGTTCAAAGAAACAGTCCATAGTTACTTTCTCGACTTGTGAAACCGAATATATTGCAACAACATCATGTACCTGTCATGCTATTTGGCTAAGAAAATTATTGAATGAGCTCAATTTGCTACAAATTGAAGCTACAAAGATTTGTATTGACAACAAATTCGTACAGGCACTCGCCAAGAATCTGGTGCATCATGATTGAAGCAAGCATATAGATATAAGATATTACTTCATCAGGGAGTGCATTGCCAATAAGAAAGTCAAGCTCAAATATGTGAAGTCTCGTGATGAGGCTGCGGATATCTTTACAAAGCCTCTTAAGTTTGAGGATTTTCAGATATTGAGATCAAGTCTTGGAATGAAAAAGAAAAATCAAAATTAAGGGAGAGATTTGCAGGGCTCATATTGAAGAAAAACAAAAAAGAAATGAAGAAAAATGGGATGGGAGGTACCTAACATTTTTGACAACTTTGTTGAAGAAAAAATGAGATAGGTGCCTAACTTTGTTGAAGAAAAATAATGGGAGGTGCCTAACTTTGTTGAAACATTATAGGACTAAATCAACAACAAGCCATCTTCTTTGTAGTAGTTGGATGGCATCTCTTACTATAAATAGAGGCCTCCATTCTTCATTTCAATTACACCAAAACAAAGAGAAACAATGGAAGTTAGAGAGAGTAATCCACATATTGTAGTCTGTGAGATAAATAGTGAGTGTCAATAATATTGTAGTGAGGTATTTTAAATAAAGAGTATTATTTCTTTTAAATTTGTAGTAGTCTCTTGACACTACTAAGTTGTAATATTAAAGTGGTAATATTGCTCCACTCAGGTATTGTATTTACCCTATTAAAAGAGTTAGTATCGTTGTTACTCTCTTGTGTTATTATTATTTATCGTGGATATTATTCCTATGAGGGATTATTATTTTCCCCAACAGTTGACACACTTGGCAATGATGCACGAGTTAATTAAGCGATTTTAACACCTTATGTTTTGATAGAGTTTAATGCCCCATTTGTTGGAATAAATTGGATAATTGTGCTTTGAATTTCAGGTTTTGAAGTTGTGTGAGAAATTTGGATTTGGAGAATATAAAATATGGGCAAGAAGTCATCACCTTAGAGCTAAATTTGGAGAAATTAGTTGAAGCAAAAAGACTTTAGGCAGACCGTTGGACACGGTTCAAGAGAAGCCTGAAAAGTTGAAGAAATGAAGCTTCTGGAATTTGTTACGGTTCAGCTGCATCTCATAGTTGGCCCAACAGGGCAATTTTGTCCACTTTTGGGACTTAGTATAAATAGCTATTTTAAGTCATTCTAGGGAATTTTTTGTTTTTGGTAATTGAGACTTGTGTAGCAGCGTTGGGGATTTCTTCTTGTGAAATTTGGGTGATTTTACCATTGTTCTACACAATCTTTCTTTCATCTTTAGCTATTATGCTTAGATTTTCATCTCTTTCTGTATTTTCTTTCCTTAATATGTCTAGCTAAGTTTATTAAACTAGGATTCTGAACCCTAAGCGTGGTTATATTTTTGGGTTATTAATATTAGTTCTATATTTGATTAAGCTTTGGGTTATTTAATTACTCCATGCTTTATTGATTGATTATGTGGTTGCAAATAACAAATCCATGCCTATTTTGCTTGTTCTAACTTGGAAGAGTAGAACTTAGCTTAGGTACAAGGTAATTAGCAAGGAATTAAGCGGGTTAATCACTTGATTAATATAATCTAACTAGGAACAGTGTGATTTCTACTTGGGCTAATCAATTTATTCATAATTGAGCCTTAGTTGACTTGGAAGAGTAACTTGGGGTAAAAACATCTTAAGTGGTGGAAGACATTAAGTTGGTGGAATAGAAATTGAGGCCATAACACATGCTTAATTAACTAGAATTGAACATTTATATACCCAAAAGCATAGCCTACACGAAGGGGAAGCACTCCTAGCGCCTTTCTCTTATTTGTTACAACTATATCTTTACCTGCATTCTAAGTGTTCGATAAAATTTCTAGACTAGTTTACATAGCAATTTTAGAAGTGACTTTAGAATTAATCGAACAACCACTTTTTGTTTGGAGATTACATTAAGAATCATCGAGTTTGCTCGCATTTAAACACTCTAACGCACACCTACTCCTTGTGGGATTCGACCCCAACCTTTGTTGGATTTATTATTGCTAACGACCGTGCTACCCTTCATTAAGAGGTGTAGGATTGGACGTCACCAATTTGTTTTAGCGCTGTTGCCCGGGAGTACGATGTTCTTGTGTTACTTTGTTATTGTGTGTTTTCATGAGTTCTTATCTTTTCTTCGTGATACTTTGTTTAGTGTGTGCTTGTTGTAGGTTATTAATGGCGAACAACAATGACCTTGATGATTTGCCTCTTAGAGCCATTGATGAAGATATGGTAGATGAAGAAGCGGCTCTGGTTCAAGGAAACCAGTGTGGTCGAGGGAAAAACCAATATTAATCTCCGCCGCATCCACCACCACCACCACCAAATTGGTACCCGATTCTGAGATGTGGCTCTTTAACCATGTACTTCATTCTTCTTGTTTAGATGGCCTCTTAATATTGTTGCACATTCTTTGGACATGTAAGCTTCTGCTTCTTTATTTTTTATTTTAATAATAGGAGTTTTTGACTAGAATTTGATTTAGAAATGGGAGTTTAGGATGTGGATATGTCCCTAGTTGCTCATTCAAGCAGTTGAATGAAGAACTTATATCGTATATTCCGAACTACCAAAGAAATATTTGCATTATCAGAGTCTATGAAATGGATGTCCTAGTCATTCAAGCAAGTAGCTCATTGCTATTCCATCTATTTTTATTGGTCAGCACTGAACCGGGCTTCTCAGTTGTACTTTGCCATGTTCTCTCTCCCTCCCTCCCTCCCTCCTGAAACCTGCCTTTCCCTATTCACGATGTGTTTTTTCTGCTTTCCAAAATAGGAGCAGAATATTTCGTCAAAGGCTATGGAATTTTCAATTTGCCATTCTTTCTTCTGCATGCATCTTTTTGATGTATCATTGATACCATTCTGCTCTTTCCTGAGACATTGTTGATTTCAATTCGCTCCTTAGCTTGTACATGGGTGGACAGGTGGGGTATAGCTTGAAAGTGTGTATTATGAGTGTGTTTATGTTGTAAATGTGCATCATTGTGTCTCTTTACTACCCCTCATCTTTCCGGTTTCTATCATCCAAATTGGTTGTAAATGATGCCGATCCTGCTCTTTCATCGGCCCTTGATTGTGCAACCATATCTTCTTCTATCCACAGCTTCATACTATACATGTTGTACTCGTTGTTCCAAGTTGTTGCTGGAAATTCTCGCAAACTTTCCTTCAGCCTCCTCGTGGCTTCTGAACTTTTCTTGTTTAAATTGCTCGCGAACTCCATAGTTGCCCATTTATCAAGTACTCGAGGTAACATCATCCTCTCCCGCTGGAATCTATCTACGAATTCCCTAAATAATTTCTTATTCCCTTGTTTTACCTTAAAGATATCTTCCATCATTTTTTTAACTTTCTAAGCTCCCGAATGTGCTTTTATAAATGAATCTGCAAGCTCAGCAAAAAAATCAATAGAGTTTTCAGGTAAAAGAGAATATCACGTTAATGCTCCTTTCGTGAGTGTTTCACCAAACTTTTTAACCAAAACTGATTCGATTTCTTGCTTGGTTAAATCGTTGCCCTTCACGCCAATTGTGAACGCAGTTACGTGATCTCGAGGGTCAGTTGTTCCATCATATTTTGGAATATCAGGAATTTTAAACTTTTTAAAATCGGTAAAGGTGCTGCACTTGGCTTCCAGGGTTGTTGTGAATACTTGTCAATATCCACTCCTTTGATCACGGGCGGCACGCCATGTATTTGCTCTATGCGATCATTTTGCTCCTTCAATTATTTCTGCAAAGTTAGTACCAAACTTTGTAAATCAAGATTATTTGGTGTACCTGACCTTCCATCACGAGATTCACTGGGAGTTCCTCCACTGCCAGAATTGTCGAGCCCCGAGTGTGGGTTTTGTAAAGTCGTTGTATTGACCGGTGGAGGAGTTTGTGGCGCATTGGGCAATCCTCTAACAAAGGCTTGAAGAGCATTATTCACGTGTTCTGCAATCAATTGTTTTAGAACGTCTTGTTCGACAGTTTGTTCGTCCCCTTGTTGAGCACCATCGCATGATGTAGATCTTTCAGGTGATCCGTCTCGAGACTGTCGAGGGGATCCCGTTGGAGAGAGGAGTGTTGGAGTTCCCTCCTGTTGGTTCAACTGGTTATTGTCGTTAACAGTTGACATAGTTGGTTGTCAGAAAGCAGAATTTGGAAAGTGAAAAGATTATCAGATTTCCGGTAACGGAACCAATTTATTTAACCAAAAAATAGATTTCTCAATCAAAATTTATATTTAGAAGAAAACGGGTTACTGATAACCAAATTTTACTCCACTTCCACAATAATCTTTAACAAAAATAATAAAAGTAATAGAGATGATTAACAAAGAAAAATAAGGAATGAATCGACAATTAATCCCTAAAATCTAGGCTGAAAAATTTGATAAAGCATAGAATTATAGAATGTATTTCAGTAGTAGTCGTAACCTGTCCTTACAAATAAAATTATTTATCCTTATATAGGAGCATGCCATCATAACGGTTTTCACACTTAATTTGGATTCATTATGGGCATTAATTGTATTGATTGCCCATTACCGTAGATAACCGTAACTGACATATTTATGGCTATAGATTCCTTATAACTGCTCCGACTCCCCTTCCTTATTTACTTCTGGTTCGTGTATCTTCCCTTCTTTTTAATCTTTATTCAATTCGTTCACGCTTCTTCTTTGACACTGTCAGGCCCAGTTTTCATCTCTATACTGTCTCGTGGATGTTTCTCCCGTACTTTCCTTGCATTCTTAAGTCAGTTAATTGAGAGTGCCACTTGTCGCTATATCGTTGTTCCACGCGTCATACTTCGTCAGCTTACTAATATTCCACGTGTCATGCCTTTTTTCCACCAATTTTCCCATGTTTGGTTGGTGAGTAAAAAAAAAATTTCGGAAAATAGTTTCTAATGTTTGGTTACAGAGTGCAAAATATTTTTAGGAAAATAACCATGATCCAAAATGGTTATTATATTTCCCTTTCCGTTAATTTTTCTGTTTGATATGGCATAGTTACCAACTTGTAATATAATTATTTAATAGTAGCTCTGAAAATGCAAAGAAACGCACAAATTGGGACGACTGGAGTACTTGATTTAATTGAATACAGTACAAAACCGAAAAAATGGCAACCAGCTACCTCCTATCCTAAATCACCTAAGTATGTTTCAGTATGCAAGATAATGTATGTTTCAGTTGATCAAATGTGAGCATTTCCTCTCTCTCTCTCTCTCTCTCTTGACATACAATGCAATAACATGCAGCAACAGCTCAAGAACTGAAGCCTGGGACTATATTAGCTGCAGTACCAACTGAGATCCCAAGCACATTTTCCTTCAATATCTTTAAGTACAAAATAAGTCCTCTTTATGTACATTTCATGTCTCTATCACATTTCTTCATTTGATGGAACCTACTCAAATTATTAGCTGACATATAGTATGTTCTGATGCCAATGCTCAACAAAACACCTTAACTAAGATATGAAAAAGAATTATGACAAAATTGTTGACATACTTGGTAATGACGCATGACTTAGTTAAGTGAAAGGCAGAAATTTTCTTCTAATTCTGTCTAAGGTCTTTTTCACCTTAGCTGGAATAGGAAATACAGACTCCACATAAGTAGGCAAAGAATGCAAACACTGTTTATTAATACTACTCTGCCACCCAAAGATAAAGTATCTAATTTGTTCTACACTTTCTCTGTTATTTCTTGCAGATAGGAAGAGATTTAGGTGCAGCTTCTAAAGGCATACCCTAATAAGCGGTTGGAAGTTGCGCGACCTGACAGGCAAGTTTACCGACCATCCTGCGCAGATCTTTTAACTTTCATGTAGTAATTTTACATCCTTGACGACTAATGATAACCATAATACAAATTTAAATTGTCTACGGTAAATATATCCTTTTCTATGAAGCATCACCAAATCTTTCTTGTTTTTGCTAGTAAACCACCGGCATATACTTTCCGGGGTAACTGGCTTAATGTTTGATCTACTCCACCAAAATACTTCTGTAAATAGTTACTAGAATGACTTTAAATTCATATAAGGAGAATGTACACTCTGATCTCCTATGCAACAGTTCTTGAATTCCTGTAGACAAATAACTTATCCTTTAGCGATTAATCATTAAGAAAACATGAATTTTCAGCTTCCTACACTTGAGGACATCTATGTACATCGGATAAATTGGAATGCATGAAGAAAATACTCCATGCATCCCAATTTCTTTCTTAAACTTAATGCCCAGTCAAACAACATCACATAAATTGGAATGCAGTGAGTACTAAATAAGTAAATATTAAAAGGTGTCATTTTTATTGGGACAGACTAAAAACAAAAGTGTCTAATACAACAGGACAGAGGGAGTAATAAATTGAACAGTTGAAGAAAAATAAGGGCAACAGTACCAGCCTTTGCTAAAAGTTCACAACAATATAAGACTAAGCAAATAACAACTAAGAGATCAACAAACAAAGACTAGATCAATTCTGCTATTGATGAATCTACCTCTGTTCTTGAGGGAGAATATAGGTAAGGCTTGGGAGGAGTTTGCAAAGTGTCTGGGTTTCCTTCTAACATTTCCATAACCTTAGTCATCGACTTGAGGGATCAGTTTGTATGCACCAAAAACTCGTTGTCACCATCTTTCTTGCACATTCTTTCTTGTTAGGATCGGGAATCTGGGTTGTTGGAAACAAAGGCAAAAGCTATAAAAGTGATAGACGAAAGAAAACTTTTTTCACCGCTCAATTTACTTTCTTTGAAAACAAGAACACCCACTGCCTTTTATAGGCTTACAATTTAACTACTAAGCCTAAAATATAGCAACTAACAGATAATGGAGAACATGAGGAAAAAGTAAAAAACATGGTCCACTACTAAGTGATAATGCTGTAAAACTAACAAGAAAGACCAAGTAAAACATAAGTCCACTACTGCTAGAAAAGAGTCATGGCCAAATCATTTGCAACTGAACTGTTTTGAAGAATTAGTTAACACTCCCCCTTTCTTCAAAATCACATACGCCCATTTGTAGTCTGAAGAAGTCATGCTTGTTGCGAGGCAGTGATTTCGTAAGAACATCAGCAATTTGATCATTTGTGCCACAAAATTCCAGTGAGATTACTCCACCAATGACTAGATTGCGAATGAAGTGATAGCGAGTGTCGATGTGCTTCGTTCTACTGTGAAAAGCAGGATTCTTTGTCATTGCTATTGTTGCCTTGTTGTCACACCATATTTCAGTTGGACCAATCTGCTCCTGTTGAAGATCCGCTAACAATTTTCTTAACTTGACAACTTGCTGTAGTTGCAGCCATGTATTCTGCTTCCGAAGATGACAAAGCCACCGTATATTATTTCTTTGAACTCCATGAGATTTCTCCCGACCCAAGACTAAAATTATTCCCAGATGTGCTCTTGCGATCATCCAAGCTATCTGCCCAGTCACTATCAATAAAGCCAACTAACCTGAAATCTGATACTTTTGAGTAAAATATTTCATAACTTGTTATGCCAGCAACATATCGCAAAATCCTCTTGGCTGCACCTAGGTCTTGCTTTGAGGGAATATGCATGAACCTTGAAATCAGACTGACAGAAAACGCTATATCGGGCCTTGTGTGCGATAAGTAATTTAAACCACCAACCAAGCTTCTAAAATAAGAAGCATTTCCTGCACCTGTACCATCTTCGAGTACCAGCTTCTCATTCATATTCATGGGCGTTGGAGATGGATTACAGTTCAGCAAGTTGAACCTCTGCAAAAGTTCAGTAGCATATTTTCTTTGCGAAATAAAAATCTCATCCAAACCTTGTCTTATCTCAAGCCCAAGAAAATAATGCAACATACCTAAGTCGGACATCTCAAATTTACTCATCATGCAATTCTTAAATTCAGCAACAATCGATTCACAAGNTTTGATTCACAAGAGCCCATATATATAATGTCATCTACATAAAGATAAACAACCAGAAAATCACCATTACCTCGCTTCTTCACATAGAGTGTAGGTTCATTCTCACTTC
>AWOL01S0095607.1:5800-18932 GCA_000715115.1 Nicotiana otophora
AATACACAGCTCAAACAGTAGAAATAACAACTACAAAATGAAATCCTATAATTTAGACTAAGTGCGAGTCAAGTAAGAGGCAGCAGATTCACTAAGCATGCTGCACAGAGTTCAGATAGGCAATTAAGACATGTAGACATGCTATTGTAAACTGAACAGGATAATTACATATGCTCGTGTAGCTCAAATAAAGTGAAACAGGTTATTACTTAGAGAAAAATGGAGTTTTGCCACAAATAGCCTGTGTACGCACTCGTCACCTCACGTACACGGCGCCCACATATCAAAAAAGCACCAAATCCTAAGGGGAGTTCCCCACACAAGGTTAGGCAAGCCACGTATCTCGAACCAAGCTCAATCAATCCGTAACAATGGTCTTCCCATTAATATCCGACTCCGAATGGACAAAATCTATCCAAAATCAATTACATATCATAAATATAACTATAAAGGAACTAATCTAGCTATTGAAATCAAAGCTAAAGCAAGAAATTGAAAAATCGCCCCAAAAATACTCCCCGGGCCCACATCTCGAAATCGGGTAAAAGTCATAAAATATGAACACCCACCCACTAACGAGTTCACTCGTACAAAGATCATCCAAATCTGACGTCTAAATACCAATCAAAACTCAGAAATTCGGTTGAAGAACTTTTCTCCCATTTTCCCAACTTTTCAATCCAAATCCGAAATTAAATAGAGGAACCACTGTAGATTAATGAAATACTACCAAAAACAAGTCAGGAATCGCAACCCCAAACCTCTCTCTGAAAAACCCTTGAAAAATCGCCAAATCCCGAGCTTCCAAGTCCAAAAATGAAGAAATGAATCAAACCCTCGACTTGGCCCCTTTTCTGCCAGTAAACTTGCACCTGCAAGCCTTTAACCGCAGTTGCGGTACTTCTGTTGCGGCTAAGACTCTGCACCTGCGGAGTTACATTAAACTCCCAGGCTTCGCACCTGCGAACGCGCTTCTGCACTCAATCGTCCGCTTCTGCGGAACCTTGGCCACCTCAGCTTCCTCCTCAAATCCGCTTATGTGACCACCACACTGCATCTGCGCTCTTCGCTCCGCATGTGCGAGTCTGCACCTGCGGTCTCCACGTCGCATGTGCAAAACACCAGAACCAACAACCTCAGAAATTGCATAAGTCAAATTTTCCATCCGTTAAGCATTCGAAACACATCTGAGGCCCCCGGGACCTCCACCAAACATACCATCAAATCCTAAAACACCATACGAACTTAGTCGAGCCCTCAAAACACATTAAACAATACTACAATCACAAATCATCCACCGATTCAAACTTAAAGAACTTGAAATTTCCAAATTCGGCAACCGATGCCGAAACCAACCAAACCATGTCCGATTGACCCCAAATTTTGCACACATGTCATATTCAATCCTACGAACCTACTTCAACTTCCGGAATCGGAATCCGACCCCGTTATCAAAAATTCCACAACCGGTCCAAATCTTCAAAAATTTGACTTTCGCCATTTCAAGCCTAAATGAGCTATAGGCCTCCAAAACACTATCCTGACATGCCCCTAAGTCCAAAATCACCTAACGGAGCTAACAGATCCGACAGAACTCCATTTCTGAGTCGTCTTCACACAGTTCTAACTACGGTCCAAATCATAAGGCTTAAACCTCCATTTAGGGACTAAGTGTCCCAAAATAGTCCAAAAACCAAAACAAACCCTCCCGGCAAGTCACAATAGAAGAAATAGATTTGGAAGAAGCAGTTAATAGGTGACTGGGGCTATAACTCTCAAAACGACCGACCGGGTCCTTACATCCTTCCCCACTAAAAACAATCGTTCGTCCACGAACGAGCATAAAGACATACATGAAGTGGTAAAAAGATGAGGATAATGGCTGCGCATAACATGCTCGGTCTCGCAAGTCACCTCCTTGACCGGCTGACTCCTCCATTGAACCTTCACGGAAGCAATGTTCTTTGACCGCAGCTTTCGAACCTGCCTAGTCAAAATAGCCACTGGCTCCTCAACATAAGATAGATCCTTGTCCAACTGGACTGATCTGAAATCCAATACATGAGCCGGATCGCCGTGATACTTCAGGAGCATAGAAACATGAAATACTAGATGGACCCCTGCCAGACTGGGAGGAAAGGCAAGCTCATAAGCAATCTCCCCAACATGTCACAACACGTCAAATGGGCCGATAAACCGTGGGCTCATCTTGCCCTTTTTCCCGAACCTCATAACGCCCTTCATAGGCAAAACCCATAGAAAGACCCGCTCTCCAACAATGAATTCAACGTCGCGAACCTTCCGATCCGCATAACTCTTCTATCTGGACTAGGCTGTGCGAAGTCGATCCTGAATCACCTTCACCTTATCCAAGGCATCCTGATCCACGTCTGTACCCAATAATCTAGCCTCGCTTGGCTCGAACCAACCCACTGGAGATCGACTCCGCCTACCATACAGAGCCTCATAGGGTGCCATCTGAATGCTTGACTGATAACTGTTGTTGCAGGCAAACTCTGCAAGTTGAAAGAACTGATCCCAAGCACCCCCAAAATCTATCACACAAGTGCGGAGCATAGCCTCCAGTATATGAATACTACACTCGGACTGTCCGTCCGTCTGAGGGTGATATGTTGTGCTCAACTCGACCCGAGTACCCAACTCCTGCTGTACGACCCTCCAAAATCGTGATGTAAACTGTGTGCCTCGATCAAAGATGATAGATACCGGTACGCCATGAAGCCTGACGATCGCGCGGATAAAAATTCGAGCCAACCGCTTGAAAGAATAAGTAGTCTTCATAGGAATGAAATGAGCTGACTTTGTCAGCCTATCCACAATCACCCAAACTGCATCAAACCTCCGCTAAGTCCTTGGGAGTCCAACAACAAAATTCACAGTGATCCGCTCCCATTTCCACTCCGGAATCTCTAACTTCTGAAGCAACCCACCCGGCCGCTGATGCTCATACATCACCTGCTGGCAATTTAGGCACCAAGCCACATACTCCACTATGTCCTTCTTCATCCTCCTCCACTAGTAATGCTGCCTCAATTCCTGATACATCTTTGTGGCACCTGAATGAATTAGAGCACCGCGAGCTATGAGCCTCCTGAAGAATTAAATCACACAAACCATCTACATTAGGCACACAAAGACGTCCCTGCATCCTCAATACGCCATCATCCCCAATAGTGACCTCCTTAGCATCACCGTGCTTAACCGTGCCCTTAAGGACAATAGGTGAGGGTCATTATACTAATGCTTCCTGATGCGATCATAAAGGGAAGACCGAGAGACCACACAAGCCAATACTCGACTCGGCTCAGAAGTATCCAATCTCACAAACTCGCTGGCTAAGGCCTGAACATCCAATGCTAAGGGTCTCTATGCTGCTAGGAGATATGCTAAACTCCCCAAACTCTCCGCCCGGCGACTCAAAGTGTCGGCCACTACATTGGCCTTCCCCAGGTGGTACAAGATGGTGATATCATAGTCCTTAAGTAGTTCCAACCACCTCCGTTGACGCAATTTAAGATCATTTTGCTTGAACGGATGTTGTATACTCCGATGATCGGTGTAAATCTCACAAAGAAACACCGTACAAATAGTGCCGCCAAATATTTAGGGGATGAATAATAGCTGCTAACTCAAGGTTCTGGACATGATAGTTCTTCTCATGCACCTTCAGCTGTCTGGACGCGTAGGTAATCACCCTACCATCCTGCATCAGCACCACGTGAAGACCAATCCGCGACGCATCATAATATATGGTATAAGACCCAGAACCTGTATGCAATACCAATACTGGGGCTGATGTCAAAGTCATCTTGAGCTTCTGAAAGCTCTCCTCACACTCCTCTGTCCACCTGAACGGATCACCCTTCTAGGTCAGCCTGGTCATAGGTGCTGCAATTGATGAGAATCCCTCTACAAAACGACAGTAGTAACCCGCCAAACCAAGAAAACTCCGGATCTCCGTAGCCGATAATGGTCTAGGCCAACTCTGCACTGCTTCCACCTTCTTCAGATCCACATTGATCCCATCACTCGATACTACATGGCCTAAGAATTCCACTGAGTCTAGCCAAAACTCACACTCAGAAAATTTTGCATACAACTTCTTTTCTCTCAAAGTATGAAGCACAGTCCTTAAGTGCTGCTCATGATCCTCCCGAGTCCGGCAGTACACCAGAATGTTGTTAATAAACACAATGACTTATAAGTCAAGATAGGGTCTAAACGCATTGTGCATCAAGTGAATAAATGCTATTGGGGCATTGGTCAGCCCAAAAGATATCACAAGGAACTTGTAGTGACAATACCGAGTCCTGAAGGCAGTCTTCGGGATATCTGGATCCCGAATCTTTAACTAATGATAGCCTGACCGTAAGTCAATCTTGGAGAACACTCTGGCACCCTGTAACTGATCAAATAAGTCATCAATACGAGTCAATGGATACATGTTCTTTACTGTGACTTTGTTCAACTGGCGGTAATCAACACACAACAGCATAAAACCATCATTCTTCTTCACAAATAAGACAGGAGCACCCCAAGGTGACACACTGGGGAGAATAAAGCCCTTATCATGCAACTCCTGTAACTGCCCCTTCAACTCAGGAGAAGCCATACGATATGGAGGAATAGAGATGGGCTGAGTGCCCGGCAACAAATCAATGCAAACATCAATATCTCTGTCTGGCAGCATGCCTGGAAGATCAGTTGGAAACACATCTAGAAAGTCCCACACTACTAGGACTGACTCAACTGTAGGGGCATCAATACTGACATCTCTCACATAAGCTAGATACGCGTCACACCCCTTCTCAACCATTCGTTGAGCCTCAAGAAATGAAATAACTCTACTGGGAGTATACTCTGAGGTACTTCTCCACTCTAATTTTGGTAAGACTGGCATAGCCAGCATCACAATTTTAGCGTGACAATCAAGAATATCATAATGGGGCGACAACCAGTCCATGCCCAAAATAACATCAAAATCTACCATGCTGAGTGATAATAAATTGGCTCTAGTCTCAAAACCACTAAGAGAAATCAAACACGACCGATACATGTGGTCCACAACAAGAGAATCTCCCACAAAAGTAGAAACATAAATAGGGGAAACCAAGGAACCGCGAGATATGCCCAAATACGGGGTAAAATAAGAGGACACATATAACGCTTAAAACAACTGGCCGAGTCATTACATCCTTTCCCTCTAAAAATAATCTTTCGTCCTCGAACGAGCATAAAGACATACCTGAAGTGGTAAAAAGTCGCCTCCTCGACCGACTGACCCCTCAACTGAACCTTCACAGAAGCAATGTTCTTTGACCGCAGCTTTCGAACTTGCCTGTCCAAAATAGCCACTGGCTCTTCAACATAAGATAGATCCTTGTCCAACTGGACTGAGCTGAATTCCAATACATAAGCCAGATCGCCATGATACTTCCGGAGCATAGAAACATGAAATACTGGATGGACCCCTTCCAGACTGGGAGGCAAGGCAATCTCATAAGCAACTTCCGCAACGCGTCGCAACACCTCAAATGGGCTGATAAACCATGGGCTCAGTTTGCACTTCTTCCCGAACCTCATAACGCCGTTCATAGGCGAAACACGGAGCAAGACTCGCTCTCCAACCATGAATGCAATGTCGCAAACCTTCCGATCCGCATAACTCTTCTGTCTGGACTGGGATGTGCAAAGTTGATCCTAAATCACCTTCAACTTATCCAAGGCATCCTAAACACCGTCTGTACCCAATAATATAGCCATGCTCGGCTCTGACCAACCCACCGGAGATCGACACTGCCTACCATACAGAGCCTCACACGGTGCCGTTTGAATGCTCGACTGATAACTGTTGTTGTCGGCAAACTCCACAAGTGGCAAGAACTGCTCCCAAGAACCCCCAAATTCTATCACACAAGCATGGACCATATCCTCCAGTATCTGAATAGTGCGCTCGGACTGTCCATCCGTCTGAGGGTGAAACGTTGTGCTCAACTCGACCCGAGTACCCAGCTCCCACTGTACATCCCTCTGGAACCATGATGTAAACTGCGTACCCCAGTCAGATATGATAGATATCGGTACGCCATGAAGCCTGACTATCTCGCGGATGTAAATTCAAGCCAACTACGTGGAAGAATAAGTAGTCATCACAGCAATGAAATGATCTGACTTTGTCAGCGTATCCACAATCCCCCAAACTACATCAAACCTCTACTGAGTCCTTGGGAGTCCAATAACGAAATCCATTCCACTCCGGAATCTCTAACTTCTGAAGCAACCCACCCGACCGCTGATGCTCATACTTCACCTGCTGGCAATGTAGGCACCGAGCCACATACTCCACTATGTCCTTCTTTATCCTCCTCCACCAGCAATGATGCCTCAAGTCCTGATACATCTTTGCAGCACCCGGATGAATAAAGTACCGCGATCGATGAGCCTCCTGAAGAATCAACTCACGCAAACCATCTACATTAGGCACACATTGCTGGCCCTGCATCCTCAATACGCCATTATACCCAATAGTGACCTCCTTAGCATCACCGTGCTAAACCGTGTCCTTAAGGACAAGCAGGTGGGGGTCTTTATGCTAATTCTCCCTGATGCGATCATAAAGAGAAGACCGAGAGACCACACAAGCCAACAGTCGACTCGGCTCAGAAATATCCAATCTCACAAACTGGCTGGATAAGGCCTGAACATCCGATGCTAAGGGTCTCTTTGCTGCTGGAATATATGATAAACTCGCCAAACTCTCCGCACGGCGACTCAAAGCATCGGCCACCACATTGGGCTTCCCCGGGTGGTACAAGATGGTGATATCATAGTCCTTAAGTAGTTCTAACCACCTTCGCTGACGCAAATTAAGATCTGTTTGCTTGAACATATGCTGTAAACTCTGATGATCGGTGTAAATCTCACAAGGAACACCGTACAAATATTGCCGCCAAATCTTTACAACATGAACAATAGCTACTAACTCAAGGTCATGGACATGATAGTTCTTCTCATGCACCTTCAGTTGTCTGGACGCGCAGAAAATTACCCTACCATCCTACATCAGCATCGTGCCAAGACCAATCCACGACGCATCATAATATATGATATAAGACCCCGAACTTGTAGGCAATACTAATACTGGGCTGAAGTCAAAGCCGTCTTGAGCTTTTGAAAGCTCTCCTCATACTTATTTGTCCACCTGAATGGAGCACCCTTCAGGGTCAGCCTGGTCATAGGTGCTACAATGGACGAGAATTCCTCTACAAAACGACAGTGGTAACCTGCCAAACCAAGAAAACTCTGGATCTCCATAGTCGGTGGTGGTCTAGGACAACTCTACACTGCTTCTACCTTCTTTGGATCCACCTTGATACCATCACTCGATACTACATGGCCCAAGAATGCCACTGAGTATAGCCAAAACTCACACTTAGAAAATTTTGAATACAACTTCTTTTCTCTCAAATTATGAAGCACAATCCTCAGGTGCTGCTCATGATCCACCCAACTCCGGGAGTATACCAGAATATCGTCAATAAATACAATGACGAATAAGTCAAGATAGGGTCGAAACACATTGTGCATCAAGTGCATAAATGCTACTGGGGAATTGGTNGGACCCCTTCCAGACTGGGAGGCAAGGCAATCTCATAAGCAACTTCCCCAACGCGTCGCAACACCTCAAATGGGTTGATAAACCGTGGGCTCAATGTGCACTTCTTCCCGAACCTCATAACGCCCTTCATAGGCGAAACACGGAGCAAGACTCACTCTCCAACCATGAATGCAATGTCGCAAACCTTCCGATCCGCATAACTCTTCTGTCTGGATTGGGATGTGCAAAGTTGATCCTAAATCACCTTCAACTTGTCCAAGGCATCCTAAACCAAGTCTGTACCCAATAATATAGCCATGCTCGGCTCTGACCAACCCACCAGAGATTGACACTGCCTACCATTCAGAGCCTCACACAGTGCCATTTGAATGCTCGACTGATAACTGTTGTTGTCGGCAAACTCCACAAGTGGCAAGAACTGCTCCCAAGAACCCCCAAATTCTATCACACAAGCATGGAGCATATCCTCCAGTATCTGAATAGTGCGCTCGGACTGTCCATCCGTCTGAGGGTGAAATGTTGTGCTCAACTCGACCCGAGTACCCAGCTCCTGTTGTACATCCCTCTGGAACCATGATGTAAACTGCGTACCCCAGTCAGAGATGATAGATATTGGTACACCATGAAGCCTGACTATCTCGCGGATGTAAATTCAAGCCAACTACGTGGAAGAATAAGTAGTCATCACAGCAATGAAATGATCTGACTTTGTCAGCCTATCCACAATCCCCCAAACTGCATCAAACCTCTACTGAGTCCTTGGGAGTCCAATAACGAAATCCATTGTGATCTGCTCCAATTTTAACTCTGGAATCTCTAACTTCTGAAGCAACCCACCCGGCCGCTGATGCTCATACTTCACCTGCTGGAAATTTAGGCACCGAGCCACATACTCCACTATGTCCTTCTTCATCCTCCTCCACCAGCAATGATGCCTCAAGTCCTGATACATCTTTGCAGCACCCGGATGAATAAAGTACCGCGAGCTATGAGCCTCCTGAAGACTCAACTCACGCAAACCATCTACATTAGGCACACATTGCTGGCCCTGCATCCTCAATACGCCATTATCCCTAATAGTGACCTCCTTAGCATCACCGTGCTAAACCGTGTCCTTAAGGACAACCAGGTGGGGGTCATTATGCTAATGCTCCCTGATGTGATCATAAAGAGAAGACCGGGAGACCACACAAGCCAATAGTCGACTCGGCTCAGAAATATCCAATCTCACAAACTGGCTGGATAAGGCCTGAACATCCGATGCTAAGGGTCTCTTTGCTGTTGGAATATATGATAAACTCGCCAAACTCTCCGCACGGCGACTCAAAGCATCGGCCACCACATTGGGCTTCCCCGGGTGGTACAAGATGGTGATATCATAGTCCTTAAGTAGTTCTAACCACCTCCGCTGACGCAAATTAAGATCCGTTTGCTTGAACATATGCTGCAAACTCTGATGATCGGGGTAAATCTCACAAGGAACACCGTACAAATAGTGCCGCCAAATCTTCACGGCATGAACAATAGCTGCTAACTCAATGTCATGGACATGATAGTTCTTCTCATGCACCTTCAGTTGTCTGGACGCGCAGAAAATTACCCTACCATCCTACATCAGCATTATGCCAAGACCAATCCACGACGCATCATAATATATGATATAAGACCCCGAACCTGTAGGCAATACCAATACTGGGGATGAAGTCAAAGCCGTCTTGAGCTTTTGAATGCTCTCCTCACACTTATTTGTCCACCTGAACGGAGCACCCTTCAGGGTCAGCCTGGTCATAGGTGCTGCAATGGACGAGAATTCCTCTACAAAACGATAGTGGTAACCTGCCAAACCAAGAAAACTCTGGATCTCCGTAGTCGATGATGGTCTAGGACAACTCTACACTGCTTCCACCTTCTTCGGATCCACCTTGATCCCATCACTCGATACTACATGGCCCAAGAATGCCACTGAATATAGCCAAAACTCACACTTAGAAAATTTTGAATACAACTTCTTTTCTCTCAAATTATGAAGCACAATCCTCAGGTGCTGCTCATGATCCACCCGACTCCGGGAGTACACCAGAATATCGTCAATAAATACAATGACGAATAAGTCAAGATAGGGTCGAAACACATTGTGCATCAAGTGCATAAATGCTACTGGGGAATTGGTCACCCAAAAAGGCATCACAAGAAACTCGTAGTGACCATACCGAGTCCTGAAGGCAGTCTTTGGGATATCTGGCTCCCGAATCTGTAATTAATTATAGCCTGAACGTAAGTCGATCTTGGAGAACACTCTGGCACCCTGTAACTGATCAAATAATTCATCAATACGAGGCAATGGATACACGTTCTTCACTGTGACTTTGTTCAACTGGCGGTAATCAATACACATCCGCATAAAACCACCCTTCTTCTTCACAAATAAGATAGGAGCACCCCAAGGTGACACCCTGGGGAGAATAAATCCCTTATCAAGCAACTCCTGTAACTGCCCCTTCAACTCAGGAGGAGCCATACGATTTGGAGGAATAGAGATGGGCTGAGTGCCCGACAACAATTCAATGCCAAAATCAATATCTCTTTCGGGCGGCATGCCCAGAAGATCTGCTGGAAACACATCTGGAAAGTCCCTCACCACTGGGACTGACTCAACTATAGGGGTATCAATACTGACATCTCTTACATAAGCTAGTTATGTNCTTCTTCACAAATAAGAGAGGAGCACCCCAAGGTGACACCCTGGGGAGAATAAATCCCTTATCAAGCAACTGTTGTAACTGCCCCTTCAACTCAGGAGGAGCCATATGATTTGGAGGAATAGAGATGGGCTGAGTTCCCGGCAACAATTCAATGCCAAAAACAATATCTCTGTTGGGCGGCATGCCCAGAAGATCTGCTGGAAACACATNAAGGCATCACAAGAAACTCGTAGTGACCATACCGAGTCCTGAAGGCAGTCTTTGGGATATCTGGCTCCCGAATCTGTAATTAATTATAGCCTGAACGTAAGTCGATCTTGGAGAACACTCTGGCACCCTGTAACTGATCAAATAATTCATCAATACGAGGCAATGGATACACGTTCTTCACTGTGACTTTGTTCAACTGGCGGTAATCAATACACATCCGCATAAAACCACCCTTCTTCTTCACAAATAAGATAGGAGCACCCCAAGGTGACACCCTGGGGAGAATAAATCCCTTATCAAGCAACTCCTGTAACTGCCCCTTCAACTCAGGAGGAGCCATACGATTTGGAGGAATAGAGATGGGCTGAGTGCCCGACAACAATTCAATGCCAAAATCAATATCTCTTTCGGGCGGCATGCCCAGAAGATCTGCTGGAAACACATCTGGAAAGTCCCTCACCACTGGGACTGACTCAACTATAGGGGTATCAATACTGACATCTCTTACATAAGCTAGTTATGTGTCACACCCCTTCTCAACCATTCGTTGAGCTTCAATAAATGAAATAACCTTGATAGGAGTATACTGTAAGGTACCTCTCCACTCTAATCGCTGTAAGCTTGGCATAGCCAGCGTCACGGTTTTAGCGTGACAATGAAGAATGGCATAGTGGGGTGANAATTAATTATAGCCTGAACGTAAGTCGATCTTGGAGAACACTCTGGCACCCTGTAACTGATCAAATAATTCATCAATACGAGGCAATGGATACACGTTCTTCACTGTGACTTTGTTCAACTGGCGGTAATCAATACACATCCGCATAAAACCACCCTTCTTCTTCACAAATAAGATAGGAGCACCCCAAGGTGACACCCTGGGGAGAATAAATCCCTTATCAAGCAACTCCTGTAACTGCCCCTTCAACTCAGGAGGAGCCATACGATTTGGAGGAATAGAGATGGGCTGAGTGCCCGACAACAATTCAATGCCAAAATCAATATCTCTTTCGGGCGGCATGCCCAGAAGATCTGCTGGAAACACATCTGGAAAGTCCCTCACCACTGGGACTGACTCAACTATAGGGGTATCAATACTGACATCTCTTACATAAGCTAGTTATGTGTCACACCCCTTCTCAACCATTCGTTGAGCTTCCAGAAATGAAATAACTCTGATAGGAGTATACTGTAAGGTACCTCTCCACTCTAATCGCAGTAAGCCTGGCATAG
Source organism: Nicotiana otophora (assembly GCA_000715115.1). Taxonomy (NCBI): domain Eukaryota; kingdom Viridiplantae; phylum Streptophyta; class Magnoliopsida; order Solanales; family Solanaceae; genus Nicotiana; species Nicotiana otophora. The sequence goes on from AWOL01S0095607.1 coordinate 17,585, forward strand.
CCAGCGTCACAGTTTCAGTGTGACAATGAAGAATAGCATAGTGGGGTGACAACCAGTCCATGCCCAAAATAACATCAAAATCTACCATGTTGAGCAATAATAAATCTGCTCTAGTCTCAAAACCACTAAGAGCAATCGAACACGACCGATACACGCGGTCCATAACAAGAGAATCTCCCACATGAGTAGAAACATAAATAGGGGAACCCAAGGAACTGCGAGATATGCCCAAATACGGGGCAAAATAAGAGGACACATATGAATATGTAGAGCCTGGGTCAAATAATACCGATGCATCTCTATGACAGACTGGAACAATACCTGTAATGACAGAGTCGGAAACCACTGCCTCTATACGAGCCGGAAGAGCATAGTACCTGGCCTGACCTCCCGCTCTAGCTGGCTGAGCAGGTGGGGCGGTAGCTGGTGCTGGAATCATAGCTTGAGGACCCGGTGGAGCATGTGGCGACTGAGAAGTCTGTGGAGGTATAACCCTCCTAAGTCTGGGGCAATCCCTCACCATATTGAGGGTGTCTCCATACTCAAAACAACCCCTCAGAGGGCATGGCTGTTGTGATTGACTTGAGCCAGGTCTATTGTACTGGCCGCTAAAAGCACCCCGAGCAGGAGGCACACTAGATACTGGTGGTGCATAATAAGGCTCTTGGTGCCTGGAATGGACTGGAACACCACTTGCGGCTGGAAGGGCTGAATGTACGGGGTGACTCACATAACCTCTACCATGGCGAGCTGCTGGGGCATGAGTTGCAGAATAAGAACCAGTCTCTCTTGACCTCTTGGCCTCTCTCTCCTCTCGGTTCCGGGCAAGCATGCCCTCAAATCTCCTAGCAATACTCATAACCTGCTGGTAAGGAATATCCATCTCCAGCTCCCTAACCATACTAATCCTGATACTAGGGTGGAGTCCCTCAATAAACCAACAAACCCTCTCTCGAGCTTTGGAAACCAAGGGCGGTGCATGACAGGCCAAATCACTGAATTAGACTGCATACTCTGATACAATCATAACACCCTAGCGCAGCTGCTCGAACTCCATATGCCATGAGTCCCTGAGGCTATGAGGGACATACTCTCTAAAAACATGTTCGAGAACTGAGTCCATGTAAGTGAAGCTGCCTCATCCGGACTACTCAACTCATAAGCATGCCACCACTGATAGGCTACTCGTCTAAGCTTAAAGATGGTAAAAAAAAACCTCACTCGTCTCCGCTACGCCCATAGTACGAAGAATACGATGACACTCCTGCAGAAAACCCTAAGCATTATCTGTTGCAAATCCACTAAAGGTAGGTGGGTGGTACTTCTTGTATCTCTCAAGTCTAAGTTG
>AWOL01S0095618.1:9142-19448 GCA_000715115.1 Nicotiana otophora
GTGGAGGAGAATGAAGAAGGATATAGTTGCATATGTAGCTCGGTGTCTGAATTGTTAGCAAGTTAAGTACGAGCATCAGAGACCTGGTGGTTTGCTTCAGAAGTTAAAAATTCCTGAGTGGAAGTGGGAGCGTATCACTATGGATTTTGTTGTTGGGCTTCCACGGACTCAACGAAAACTCGATGCAGTTTGGGTCATTGTGGACAGGTTGACCAAGTCAGTACATTTCATTCCAGTGGGAGTTACCTATTCTTCAGAGCGGTTAGCTAAATTTATATTCGTGAGATTGTCCACCTTCACGGTGTGCCTGTGTCTATTATAACAGATCGAGGTACGCAGTTTACCTCACACATTTGGAGGGTTGTACAGCATGAGTTAGGCACGCGGGTTGAGTTAAGTACAACATTTCATCCACAGACAGACGGACAGTCAGAGCGCACTATTCAGATATTGGAAGATATGCTCCGCACTTGTGTTATATACTTTGGAGGTTCTTGGTATCAATTCTTGCCTCTTGCGAAGTTTGCCTATAATAATAGCTACCAGTCGAGCATTCAAGTGGCCCTGTATGAAGCATTGTACGGGAGGCGATGTCGTTCGCCAGTTGGCCCGGAGAGGCTCGATTGTTGGGTACCGATTTGGTACAAGATGCCTTGGATAAGGTCAAGATTATTCAGGATCGACTTCGCACAGCTCAGTCTAGGCAAAAGAGTTATGCCGACCATAAAGTTCGTGATATTGCATTCATGGTTGCAGAAAAAGTATTGCTCCGGATTTCACCTATGAAAGGTGTAATGAGGTTCGGAAAGAAGGGCAATTTAAGTCCTAGGTATATTGGACCCTTTGAAATTCTTAAAAGGGTGGGTGAAGTAGCCTACAGGCTTGCATTACCACCTAGTTTATCAGCGGTTCATCCGGTGTTCCATGTGTCTATGCTCCAGAAATATAATGGTGATCCGTACTATGTGTTAGATTTCATCTCAGTCCAATTGGACAAGGATTTGACTTATGAGGAGGAGCCGGTAGTTATTCTAGCCCGGCAGGTCCGACCGATAAGGTCTAAGAGTTATCCTTCAGTTCGGGTGATGGAGAGGTCAGCCGGTAGAACCATCTACCTGGGAGTTCGAGTCGGACATGCGGAGTAAATATCCATACCTTTTCACCAGCTCAGGTACTTTTTCTAATTTCTTTCGAGGACGAACGTTTGTTTTAGATGTAGAGAATGTGATAACCCAAAAGGTTTTCTTTAAATTTAATAATTAATTCTGTATTCTAAGATCTCAAAAAGAACTATTCATCATTCCTCGACTTGCGCGCGTAGTCCGTATAATATTTCGAAGAGTTTTTATATGAAAAATTGATTAAAATGTGTAATAGAGCCTTAAAACTCAACTGAGTTAACTTTGGTCAATATTTTGAACAAACAGACTCGGATCAGTATTTTGACAATTCCGGTAGGTCCGTATCGTGATTTGGGACTTGGGCGTATGCCCGAAATTTTATTTGGAAGTCCCTAGCTTGAACTATCGCCATTTGGCGAAAACTAGATGACTAAAGGCTTAAAGATTTCAAAGTTTGACCACAAATTGACTTTTATTGATATCGGGATCAGATTCGAGTTCTGAAAATTTTCATAGGTCCGTTATGTCATTTATGACTTGTCTATAGAATTTGGTGACAAACGGAGTTGATTTGACGTGATTCGGACGTTCGGTTGTGAAAATAGAAGTTTTAAAGTTTTTCTTAAAAATTTCATTTGATTTGGTGTCCGATTCATAATTCTAGGTATTAAATTAGTGTTTTGATCGCGCGAGTGAGTTCGTATGAGGTATTTGGACTTATGTGCATGTTTGGCTTGGAGCCCCGAGGGCTCGGGTGAGTTTCAGACGAGCCTCAGACCACTTTTGTTTAAGAACAGATGGCTGGAAATCTGGTATTTCCCAATTCTGGTTTCCTTCTATGCGATCGCGTGGCTTCATCCGCGATCGCAAAGGCTTATTGAGCAGTGATAAAAATTTGTACTATGCGATCGCACAGTTGGAGAAGCTAAGGCACCGCGAGAGCGTGGGCAAAGTTGCGTTCGCGAAGAAGGAATGAGGCAGAATTTAAAGCATAAAATTTGTGCTACGCGATCGCACAGGGTGGTCTGCGATCGCGGAAGGCTGAGAAGTTGTGCTTTGCTAGAGCATTGCCGCGTTCGCATAGAGCAAAAGCTGGGCAACCTAAAAATGTGTTTCGTGATCGTGAAGCATTGTCCGCGATCGCATAGGGAAAAAACATGGGCAAGAAGAACTTAAGTTCTATAAATGGGATTTCGCCCCATTTTCTACCACTTTCGATTTTGAGCTCGGGTAAGACGATTTTTGGACGATTTGCACGGGGAAACATTGGGATAAGTGTTCCTTATCCTATATTGATTATATTTCATGATTCCATACTCATTTACATCATGAATCCATGAATTTATGGAAGAAAAATCAAATTTTTATAAAAACTTCCAAAAATGTAAAATGAAGATCTGAAAGTCAATCCGATGTCGGAATTCGATAATTGTTTATATGGTTGAACTCGTATCGGAACGGGTGTTCGAATTTCGTAAGTTTTTCGGGATTCAAGACGTGGGTCCCACTGTTGATGTTTTAAAATAAATTTCGGATTTTAATCCGGAAAATTAATAAATTCATATGGAATTAATTCCTACGACTTGTATTGAGTATATTGAATTGTTTATGACTAGATTTGAGGATTTCGGATACGAATTCGCGAGGTAAAGGTTTATTGGATTCTTGAATTTGGTTGCAAAGCGAGGTAAGTATCGTGGTTAACCTTGACTTGAGGGAATAGAACCCTTGAATTATTTGTTATGTGAAAATTCATGTGAACGACATGTAGGCGAGGTGACGAGTGTTTATACATCGTCAAATTAATTATTTGTATAATTATTTGAAAATCATAAATTATTTTAAATCATGAATTAATTATTGTATTAATTAGTTTTCTCATATTCCTTGCTCAATATTATACCTTGAATCCATGCTATAATTGCTACATGCTTATTTGATTTATGTGACTTAATTTCTACTTGACATTTAGCATACTAATTATTAAATTACCTATTACATCCTTAATTTCCATAATTAATTGCTATTTGTAATCACTTATTTCTAATAAATTATAATTATTCTATGCTTGTTATATTATAATTTCATATTAATTGTTGTATTTACTGAAGTAATTTATTTTATAAGAATTGATTGAAATGAATATATTAGAGGCGTGGGTTGCACGCCGCAACAGAATTGATTGATATGAATATATTGGAGGAACGGGTTGCACGCCGCAACATAATTGATTGAAATGAATATATTGGAGGAACGGGTTGCACTCCGCAACAGAATTGATTGAAATGAATATATTGGAGGAATGGGTTGCACGCTGCAACAAAATTGATTGAAATGAATATATTGGAAGAACGGGTTGCACGCCGCAACAGAATTGATTGAAATGAATATATTGGAGGAACGGGTTGTACGCCGCAATAGAATTGTATATGAATATATTGTGGGATCGGGTTGCACGCCGCAACGGAAATTGATTGAAATAATAATTGGATATGACTTCCGAGTTGACTTCAACTGTTAAAATGAGTTACCGGATTTATTTCTATTATTGTTGTTATTATTATTATTGCGTACAGGTTAATGTAAGTGAGTTGCCTTAGCCTCGTTACTACTTCGTCGTGGTTAGGCTCTGCACTTACCAGTACATGGGGTCGGTTGTACTGATACTACATTCTACACTTCTTGTGCAGATTTCGATGTTGGTCCCAGCGACGTACTGTAGATTTGCCCGGATACAGCTACCAGTGAAGACTTGAGGTATAACTGCACAACGTTCGCAGTTCTGAAGTCCCCTTCTATCTTATCTCAGTTGTGTATTATATTTCAAACAACTTGAACTTTATTCAAACCTTTATTTATATTATTCTAGAAGCGCGTGCACTTGTGACTCCAAATTTTGGGATGGTATTTAGATATCGCGTCTATTATGGATTATTCACTTTATTCAGACTTTATTTCTACATTTGTTTTCTTTGTTATTAATTAGTTTAAAATTGTGTTAAAATGGCTAATTATATTCTAACGTTAGCTTGCCTAGCAAGTGAAATGTTTGGCTCCATCACGGTCCCGAATGTGAGAATTTCGGGTCGTGACAAATCAACTATGATATAAACAACAAGGCACCAAGAACACCATAAATATTTCTCAAACGAATAATGAACACAAGCACAACTAATTAATCAAGTCCTTCAAAATATACCTCTTTTATCTATAAGTTTTTCGAATAAAAAGCTTTAGAATATAATCCTTTCAATTAAATATCTCGAATATACTTCCTTCAAATAAATATCTTACGAATATAATTCTTTCAAATAAATATTTTTAAATTATAATTCTTTCAAATATAATTCCTTTCAAGGAAAATCTTTCGAATATAATTCTTTCAAATAAAAGTCACCATGTGACACCTCATTTCATAATTATAAAAATTACGGGTCTCAACCCACTTTCATATTTTTACGGTACCTCGTGCCCATATTTCTGTCACAACCGCACAGACCACTCATGTGCCAATAATAAAATCATAATATTTTTCCGGCACCTCGTACCCACATTTCTTTCATAACCACACGGATAACTCACGTGCCAATAATAAAATCATCATATTTTTCCGGCACCTCGTGCCCATATTTCTTTCATAACCACACGGACAACTCACGTGCCAATAATATAAACCGCCCGGAAATAGTCACAAGCTCGCAATTTCAACATGAATCAGACTATTACCAAATTTACCAAAACAACAAGACAAGTTGCACAAGCGGTAAAAATAAATACTAGAAAAATCACAACATCATATAAAAATCACCAACAAAATAATCCCACATCATCACGTATCATCCCTAATAATAGCCACCCTTATCTCTCCTATAGCCACCCGTATCACTCCATAATAATAGTCACCCCTTATCCTTCCGCCCTGATAATATCAATAGCCACCCTTATCGCTCATATAGTCACCCTTATCCCTCCGCCTTGACAATATCAATAGCCACCTTTATCGCTCCTATAGCCACCCTTATCCCTCCTATAATAGTCACCCTTATCCCTCCTATAATAACCTCTCTTATCCCTCTGTTTAATAGCCTCCCTTATTGCTTCGTTTAATAGACTCCCTTATCACTCCGCCCAGACAATATCCCAACACGTATAACAATAATGAAATGCCACCCTTATACGTGCATAATATTAACAATGGAATGCCACCCTTATACGTCGTACAACAGTAACCCAAATCACACAACAATTTACGCAAAAGATTATCACAACAACACCACATAATCAACTCGTAATTACAAATTGCCCGTAGGCCACAACCTTTCCAAAAGTACAACATATTTAATTAATTTCACAACAAATATCCCCAAGGCTCACACAACGTATATAAACCCTCATAAACAATAACCAGGATGGAAAAATAGCTCAGCATAGGACAACGCCTTCTTAAATCCAAAATTCAGATAAATATACAAATGCCTCTTTTTAAACTTATTTAATTAATTATTTGCAGATGGAAAATTCATAATGTGATTAATTCCAAGAAATATCAAATCAACAAACCCACGGAATTCACATAAAAATTCAAGTGGCAATCACCCCAAATTATCATATAAAATACAAACTCGAAAAACAAGGAATGAGGCATGACAAATCAAGGATTTACTAAGTTCCAACAATTTTCTAATTTAATACATAAGGGTGGCTATGAATTTTAACCGGTATAAATATCTCATATAAACCAAGTACGTACTCGTCACCTTCCTTACATGGTTTTCAATCATACAATTCCCACGTAAGACTTAATGCCTCAAGGAAAATTCTCCCACACAAGGTTAGGCAAGACACTTACCTTTTTGAAGTTAGGCCGATATTCCAAAATAGCCTTCTTGCATGAAATGACCTCCGGACAGCTCAAATCTAGCCAAATAAATTATATAACTTCATTAAAATTATTCGGATATAATTCCGGATAATAAAACGTCGACTTAAAATTTCACTTTAAAAAGTCAACCCGAAAGTCAACGTGGGGCCCGCCTCTCGGAACCCGACAGAAATTTTACGAAATCCGAACACCCATTCCTATATGAGTTCAACCATACCAATTTTATCGAATTCCAATAACAAATCATCCTCCAAATCTACATTTTTCATTTTCGGAATATTTCATAATGTTTCTCAATTTCTTCAATTAAATCCGAAATAAATGATGAATATAACTATAGATTTATGAAATATAATCACTTTCGGATATAGAACACTTACCCAAGTCAAAGTTGTGAAGAACTACTCCAAAATCGCCCAAAACCAAGCTTCAAACTCCAAAAACAAAATGAAGAAAATGACCGTTTTTGGTCCTAAATGTTCTGTCCGTTCGCTTCTGCGGAACAAATTTGTTCTTCTGCGAGCTCGCTTTTGCGAAGTGCACTGACCAGCTGATTCATCGCACCTGCAGCAGAATGTCCGCTTCTGCGTAATCGCAGGTGCGAGCAGCCCATCGCTTTTGCGAAGCCAATTTTTGCTTCTACGATGCCGCTGAAGCGTGCCACGTTTTGCTTATGCGATGCCCCCCTCTAGTCCAGCCATCCTCGCTTCTGCGATGAAAGGTGTCGCTTCTATGACGTCGCACCTGCGTCCAAAATTTCACAGGTGCGATTGCACCAGTTGCTGCCCAGAAACAGCTTCCTCCAACAGAAATTCCAGCAGCTTCAACAAGTCCAAATTCGTTCTGAACATCGTCCGAAACTTATCCGAGCTACCCGGGACCTCGTCCGAATATACTAATAAGTCTCATAACACAACATAGACCTACACGGGATTTCAAATTACATCAAACAACACTGAAATTACAAGTCGCACCTCAAATCGTATTATGAGTTTTTCAAAGTTTCTAACTTTATAATTTGCGCCGAAACGTATCAAATCAATCCGGAATGACTTCAAATTTTGCGCACAAGTAATAAATGATATAATGGAGCTGTGTCAAATTTTTGGAATCGAAATCCGATCCCGTTATCAACCAATCAACTTACGATCGAATTTATGAATATTTCAAGAACTTTATTTTCCAACTTTTCGCCGAAATGTGCCGAATTGTCCTACAGACTTCCAAATTCAAGTATGGACATATGCCTAAGACCGAAATCACCATACGAAACTATTGACATCATCAAAATTTTATTCCGGAGTCGTTTACTCAAAAGTCAAACTCCGATCAACTCTTTTCATTTAAGCTTCAAAAATAAGAATTGTTCGTTCAATTTAATTTCGAATCTTCCGAAAACCAAACTCGACCACACACGCGGGTCATAATACATATTACAAAGTTGCTCGAGACCTTAAGTCGATGAACGAAACGTTAATTCTCAAAACGATAAGTCGGGTCGTTACAATATCTTTTCGAGAATTCTTTCATCAATCTTGAAAGAATTTAGTTTTCTATAGTGTGTGCTTAACGTTTAAATTTTTGTAGATATAGTTATGGATTTATTAATAGCGTATTAGCTTTTTTTAATATTTAATTAGTAAAATATGCACATCGTTTGAGATTTTGAAGTAAATAATTTTTTTCCTTTTTTTATGTAACATTAAAAAATAAAAACAAAATTAATTTTTGGATATTTTGACTATAACAATAAAAAAATATTTAAATGTCGAATGTTATTATAGGTGTATAATAGCCATTTATTATAAAAATTAAAATATATCGGAACAAACGATGTTGTTATAGAGAGATTTAGCCGTATACAGGGGCAGTCCGACGAGTTTTGTGGCCTTAAGCCAAACTTTATGAGGGGGCTTAACTTTTGTTTTTTAAAAAAATATTTATTTATTTGAAGTCTATTCTAGCGCTTCTTAGATATAAAGTTATTAATAATTTTCTTATAATCAATAACTCTTAATAAGTCTTTTTTTAATTGATAATATAGTTAATCCATTTAATCTTTATTGAGACATTTTTTTTTCTTAGGTGAAATTTTATCAATTTTAATTTTAAAAATTTCTCTCCGCTGAAACGGAAACAAGAGTTATTACCATTATTCCATAAGTAATATCGGCATTGGAAAAAGAATCAATTTTTTTTATTTGACCGGTGTATCAATTAAACTATTATCTTCTAATTATACTATTTCTCTTAATATTTCTAATTCCGAAAATAAATCTAAACCATCAATATCGAATTGATTATTATGCTTTAAGGAACATTCAAGATTAAGGCAATATTTTTTCAAAATTTCATCATCTAGTGATCTTAATTTTTACATCTAAATAGAAAACCAAATATATTTGCATATGCTTCGAATTGTTCAAATCTATTTTGAAGTGAAAAAAATAGCCTTGTCTACTATGTATACAGTAATCAATTCCAAAGGACTCTTCGAAAGATTTTGAGATTTTATCATCAACATTCTCATCAAATTATTACTTTCTATATATTATACGTTACTTACGAAATTTGGGTTCAATATTCATTTCAAGTGCAATTTTCTTGGCAGAAATCATAACAGTTGCAAATCCTTCTTCTCTATACTTGTTAAAGAAAGAAATCAAACTTTTTCACTTCACAGAACATTTAAACTTATACATATCCTATTAGTGTAACAAAAATTGGAGCCCCCATAAATGTGGGGCCTAAAGCAGTGACTTTACTTGCTTTATGGAAGGGCCGCCCTCGGCCGTATAAACACCGATTTATAACCTACAGTAAAATGTGAATATCTTTGTTATGATATGGGTTAAATGGTGAAAAATTTTATAATGTCAATACATATAGCTTTAATAGAAAATATTCTTTTGATAAGGAAATTGATATGCATACTGATTATTTTTTAGAGAAAGAAATATCTACCCTTCATTTAAGGTAAGCAAATAAAAAATAAAGCCCAAATAACAATTTAGGATTTCTCGCCAGGAATCAAGTAGGGGGAGGGGAATGGGTGGGGGGGCTGGCCTCAGGAGTGAATTGATAAATGATTCAATGGATACAGAATCTATGCCTTTAGAATTTCTTTCTACTTTTCAAATCCTCACTATTTTAGTTAGGTGAAAGGGTTAAAAACTCTCTACCCTTGGAAATTGATCAATTTTACCTTATGCGGACTTGAATGGTGGATTTCTATTCTTTAATTTTCTTGCATCCACACGCATACATCAAATCTGTAGCCCAAAAGATAATAGGTCAAGGTTAAAAAAAGAATACTCCCTCCGTTTCAATTTATGTGAACTTGTTTGACTAGGCACGGAATTTAAGAAAAAATAAAGACTTTTGAAATTTGTGGTCCTAAACAAGTCAAAGAGAGGTCCAAAATATTATGTGGTTATAAAAGCTTCTCATTAAGAGTAGAATGAGAAGTTTAAGCTAACTTGTTTTCAAATTTAGAAAGGGGTCAACTAGCGTGAACAATAACTTCTTCTTTCAAAATAGAAACGCGTAATCTCACGCGACAACTTGATGAACACGCCGGCAGCCGGCCAACCGGCGCGTATTGACCAGCCAAAAGACCCCCCACCTGTGATGAATACATTCACGGACACGAATCAACCAGTAGGACACTATATGGTAACACTTAAAGAAATCCCTAGCTCGAGCACGCAAAAATAGAGTTCTATGGTAGTAGCAAGGCAGACGACCCATAACGGAATTCCGTCGGTAATCTTTAAAGAAGAAGACTACTACGGAGTGATGGAAGACGATTGCAAGCTCACATTGGTCGGAAAATTCACTTATGGAAGGCCAAGAATAGAAGAAAATATGGCAAAATTTCTTGAGCAAATTCCTTTGAAAGGAAAAGTGAGGATTGGTGTTTATGACTATAGGCACGTCTTCATTGACTTCAACACAGAAACAGACTTCAATGAAGTTTACTTCAGAAGATTCTTGGGAATTATAGGTAATATTATGCGAATATTCATCTCCGGATTTCGACCCGAATGAAGAGACATCCTTAGCTCCCGTTTGGGTCCTTCTACCAGAATTGATGTATCATTTATATAATTGGGAGTACCTTAAACAGGTTCTCACTCNTGTGATGAATACATTCACGGACACGAATCAACCAGTAGGACACTATATGGTAACACTTAAAGAAATCCCTAGCTCGAGCACGCAAAAATAGAGTTCTATGGTAGTAGCAAGGCAGACGACCCATAACGGAATTCCGTCGGTAATCTTTAAAGAAGAAGACTAC
>AWOL01S0095625.1:0-31702 GCA_000715115.1 Nicotiana otophora
TATTATTTTAACGTTGGCTTGCCTAGCAAGTGAAATGTTAGGCACCATCACGGTCCAAAGGTGAGAATTTCGGGTCGTGGTAGTTTTGTTATTTTTACCATGCTTAGCTTTATATCGATATTGTTCCCTGTTAGTTTCACATTCATACTTGTACAGGTTATTAAGTCTAGTAGGTGTCTTGACTGTCCCTCATCACTACTCCACTAAGGTTAAGCTTGATACTTACTGGGTACTGCGTGGTGTACTCGTGCTATATTTTTTACATATTTTTGTGCAGATCCAGGTACTTTGGAGTTTGTTGATCATTAGCTAGCTGATCGAGCACTGCTGTGGAGACTCAAGGTAAATATGTCGTCGCGTTCACAAGCCTCAAAGTCACCTTCTGATATTTTATTTTGTACAGTTTATTTCTATTCTGGAACATTTATACTTAGAAATTTTCTAGTGAACTCAATAGAGCTTATGACTTGTACTACCGCCTTTAGGGATATTGTATTGTGTTCGAGATTGTTGGCTTATTATAGAAGATTATGGTTTATGTTCAATAATTGTTTTGGTTAAATTCTCTCATTTAATTCAGTAAGTGTTAGCCTTACCTAGTCTTAGAAATTAGATGTCATCATAACATCATACGGGGAAAGGGAAATTGGGATCGTGACAAGGTTAGGTATCAAATTTGACTCAATTTTGAAGCAAAAACATGCAGTTGAACTTCTACACAACAAGTCATGATGATCCATTCGAATTTGGTGGCCAAATTTGAAAATCGTCAAGAATTGATAGCTATATTCTGGAGAGGTGAATAACATAGTTACCCACAAAAATAAAATTGTTTACCTTTACCTACCCATTTATTTTTCTACCCATCAAACTAATTACATTTCTTACCCATAGTAGTTTTTGTGGGGAATTTTCTCTTTTTTCTCTAATTCTTTTTTATTTCTATGTTTCTTTTCTTTTTTCCTTTTTTTCTTTCTTTTCTCTTTTTCTTTTTTCTCGTTTTCTTCTTATTTTTTCTTTTTTCTCTTTTTGTATTCATTTATTTTTGCCCAAATTGTATTATTATTTTTACCATAACTTATTTCACACATAATTTTGACTCCTCCTTTATTTTATTTTATTTTTTTTATTTTTTTCTTTATTTCTTGTTCCTTTTCTAATTCCATTTAACTAAATTTTTCTTTTATTTTTTTTTATTTCTTGTTCCTTTTCTAATTTTATTTAACTTTTTTTATATTCTTTTTCTCTTCATAATCTAATTTCATTTAATGTTTTCACTATTTTTTATTATTCTTGTTTTTATAAAATAAGAAAAAATAACTGATATAGTAAATATTTGTTCACCCTTTTTAAAAAATATAACTAGTATAATTTATCTTTTGTATTTTTTCTCATTTTTTTAATTCAATTATTAAACTGAAATAATATTAGTTGTCACTTGATCTAATTCATTGAATATCACACTGACTGTTGCTGAGCACCATAAATTACATAATCAGATTCTAAGAATCAACACGTGATTGCTATGTAAATCTTGATCTCTTTCCCTATAAATATCAGTACATACTCTATCATCAGCAGTTTCACAACAGTTATGGAGTAAAAAAACATAATCTACGACCACCAAATCTCTAAATATACTAGTTAGAATAGAAATGATAATAAAATATTAAAAAATACAATAAAAGTATAAGTAGCAAAAAAGACTTGTAGTACCATATGATACCAATATTGTATACATGTATATCAACAGAGTATATGATTGCTCTAGAATATTTCTACAACTATCTGCGACTATACTACTATACCAAAACATTAAAAAAGGCAATAAAAGTATGAAAAAATTACATGCTCGCATTGCAAGTCAAGTATTCGCAAAGCAACTTGCTCATTCCGTATACTAACAAGGTATATAGTTGTATGGGCTCGTTCCAACAACTGCATATAACTATAAAAACTATTACATAATACACAAAATTTATGTTCATAGGTACAAGAAAATCCAACACAGCAAAACATGATTGTATAAATCATTTGAATAAAATTCACTTAAAAATACAGCTAAACAACCAAAAAATGTTCAAACTACCATATGATGCCAATATGGCATATAACTATACCAACATGGTATACAATTTTTACTTGTTAATTCCCGGCAACTATATGATTATACTACTATTACATAATACACATGCATAAAGAGAAAAATAAAAAAAATAGTGTACCACATATTAATATAATAAAGTATTTCAAGATATTGTACTATATTACTATTATTTAAAAAAATCAAATAGTGTACCAATTAAATGCAGCTAATACAACCAAAAAATGATTTAACTAGCATATGATACCAATATAGTATATAGCTATACTAATAGAGTATATAGTTATACGGGGTCGTTCCAACAACTGCATATAACTATAAAAACTATTACATAATACACATGCATAAAGAGAAAGATAAAAAAAAGAGTGTACCACATATTAATATAATAAAGTATTTCAAGATATTGTACTATATTACTATTATTTAAAAAAATCAAATAGTGTACCAATTAAATGCAGCTAATACAACCAAAAAATGATTTAACTAGCATATGATACCAATATAGTATATAGCTATACTAATAGAGTATATAGTTATACGGGGTCGTTCCAACAACTGCATATAACTATAAAAACTATTACATAATATACAAAATTTATGTTCATAGGTACAAGAAAATCCAACACAGCAAAACATGATTATATAAATCAGTTGAATAAAATTCACTTAAAAATGCAGCTAAACAACCAAAAAAATGTTCAAACTACCATATGATACCAATATGGCATATAACTATACCAACATGGTATACAATTTCTTACTTGTTAATTTCCGGCAACTATATGACTATACTACTATTACATAACACACATGCATAAAGAGAAAAATAAAAAAATAGTGTACCATATATTAATATAATAAAGTATTTTAAGATATTGTACTATATTATTATTATTAAAAGAAAATCAAAAAGTGTACCAATTAAAAGCAGCTAATACAACCAAAAAATGATTCAACTAGCATATGATACCAATATAGTATATAGCTATACTAATAGGGTATATAGTTATACGGGGTCGTTCCAACAACTGCATATAACTATAAAAACGGTTACATAATACACAAAATCTATATTCATAGATACAAGAAAATTCAACACAACAAAACATGATCATATAAATCATTTTAGAATAGAATTCACTTAAAATGCATCTAAAACAATCAAAAAAATGTTCAAACTACCATATGATACCAATATGGCATATTACTATACCGACATAGGATACAATTTTACTTGTTAATTCCCGGCAACTATATGGCTATACTACTATTACATAACACACATGCATAAAGAGAAAAATAAAAAACTAGTGTACCACATATTAATATAATAAAGTATTTCAAGATATTGTACTATATTACTATTATTAAAAAAATTAAATATTATACTAATTAAATGCAGCTAATACAACCATAACATGATTCAACTAGCATATGATACCAATATAGTATATAGCTATACTAATAGGGTATATAGTTGTAAGGGCCGTTCCAACAACTGCATATAACTATAAAAACTATTACATAATACACAAAATCTATGCCCATAGGTACAAGAAAATCCAACACAGCAAAACATGATCATATAAATTATTTCATAATAGAATTCACTTAAAAATACAGCTAAAACAACCAAAAAATATTTCAACTACCATATGATACCAATATGACATATACTTATACCAATAGGGTATATAATTCTACAATATAACAAAATAATATCTTGTGTTCTTCATTCAACATTATACTACTATATTATACTATATACTATAACATTATATTATATTATAATGTTATAAATAAACCCAGGCAAAATTGGATCAAAACAATTACAAAATCAACAAATCCAATTTATGAGTTTCAACCTTCAAGGTCCTTCAATTGTGAATTTGACCCTTTCAATAATAAATATGTGAAAAACAGTATAAACACTATAATCCAAATGTCAAAGAACAACACCAAATAAATTTCAATAATAAAACATTTCAAACACACACCAAAAATTTAGATCTAAAAATTTGAACTCATACACATAAAGTTTCAATTTTTTTCTTCAGATCTGGAATTGGATCCACTACTTTGTAGTATTGCTCTATTGAATAATAGATAAGGACTCACCGGAAACTTTTTCCTACTTAATTTTCATGCCAATGATATATGGAAGAGAGAATTTAATAATAAAAGGAATTGCTATTGTAAGAGTATGAAGAGAAAATGAATTGATTGGGAGAAAAACAGGGGAACATATAAGTCAGCTTTAACTATAAAATTATAGAGGAAAAATGATAGATAGGTCGGGTAATTAATATGGGTAGGGTAGGTGGATATTGTAACTATTTTTAAAATGAGTAAAAGCGGGTAAATATTTTGATTTTGGTGGGTATATATTGTAGTTTCCTCATCTGGAGACCCATCAAATTTTGCGACGATTCAAGTTTTACCAATCAATTTCTACTAATTCTTCTGCAAATCAATTTACGTAAAAATAAATAAAAAATTAATGATGTCAAAATTTAGATGATGACATAGAAAGATCCTATTTGTGTAAATTAAATTGCCCTTCACCCACACTGTATTAAAGAATTTAAGATTCGGAGGGACAATCAAAATTGTTCAAACCAACTGATACCATTTCAGTCCCTTCGGATAATTGACAGGAATGACCTTATAAGACCTTACAAGGAGGCCGTCTTTAAATATTATACTTACTTTTTAATATATTTAAAAAATGACCTCGGACTCATACACATTATTGCTTGTGAGGGATGTCTTTGCAGGATTGGTAGATTTTATGTTATATTTATTATATCTATGTTGTTAATTATTTACACACTCTACCTGGTTTGCACGATTTTGTGATTGTTTAATTGTTCATCAAATTCTACCACATTGACAAAATATTGATTTATCTGCATTAGACATATTTGTTAATTAGTCATAAGCTTTACCAGGTTGGTATGATCTTATGATTGTTCAACTGTTCACCAAACTCTACCAAATTGGCTTGATTTTATCTTATCTACCATCAACCTATACGTTATATTGTTCATTAAGTCTACCCGATTGATACAATTTATCTGTGTTGTTTAACAAAGTGTTCTTCGAATTTGTAATTCTAAATTCAATCAAAATTGCCCCAAAGTTGCTCGAAATGATCTCAAATTTGAAATAAAGCCGCCAAATACTAACACAAACGATCTCCAATCACCAATCTAGTCAAATTAATAACACCACCTCAAAAAGACCCACTTTATCTTTTTCAATACTTTCTAAAGACCGACAATAAAATATTAAATTTTTTAAAATAAATCACTAATTTAGTGTTTAAACTAAAAATATTGTCAATACTTAAATAATTTGAACAATAATCAATCAATAATTTTCAATTTTCACCCAAAAACAAGAATTTCAAACTTCTAATTAATATTAAAGAACTATGATATTCTTGGTAAAAAAAAAAAAAAACCCATTTTCATAATAATATTAAAAATGGAGATAACATTTAAAGACCAGCTACTTAGGGGGACAAACCAATGCAATTTTGTGAGTTGCTGCCGTCGTTATCAACAAAATAAGCCATTTTATTGGTGTAGGGAGATTGGAACTCTTGCATCACAAAAAAGAAAGGGGGGATATCCATTCGTTGCTATATACAATAAATGATTCTGGGTTTAAGTTTGTAAGTGCAACTATCTGTCTATATGTTATATATAACATATACTATATGTGTATAGTTGAGTGATTTTAAAAAGTTATATATAATTTACATCTTTGAATTCACCTCTATACCGAAGTGTTCTTTCCGTTTCCTTGCCATCCCCAATATATTACTCGACATGCAACCGTTTCGTTTTTAAACTAAACCACATTCAGTCTATATTATCAGTCTTCTAACGTTTTTGCAAATTGCACATTTATATAAATTGTTACTATTTATCTTCTTAAATATCTCACTCAATTAACACTATGTTAATTTGAATAGTAAGAGGTAGATTAGTTATAAAAAAACAAATAGTACACCTTCCATCTCATTGAATGTTGTTTATGCATGAAATTTAAAAAGGAAAATAACTTTTGAAATTCATGATCTAAAACAAGTGCATTTGTGTTATAAATGATCTCATTAAGTGTAAATAAGAATATTAATACTAAATTATTTTTAAATATGAAAAATACTCATTCTTTTATTGGACAAACTAAAAAGAAAAAATAACATAAATTAAAACGGAGAAATTAAAAATAATATATAACTTTCTATTTTTCTAGTACTTCAAATATTTTGAAACAAAAAGACTAATATTGAGACTAAAATGAGTAACAATTTCTTTCCTCAAACTTCCTGCTGAAGTAGAAGCAGCAAATGCCAGGCTATGTGCAGTGCTCGATAGACTGCAAAGTTTCAATCTTTTGTTGGGCTAAACTGGGTCAAATATAATGTTAATATGGTGTGATATTATTTTTTTGGGTCAAACTTGTACGATTTTATCTAAAAAAAATCTCACATTGTTAAAACTATTCAACACTTTATGCATAATTTTATTTTTTATTTTTCATGTGAGTGTTTATTCATGTACACCCATCATTTTAAAGCACTAATGGGAACATTGTGGATTTGAGTTTTGGGTGGTCAGTACATTTGGAACTAGTCCTCTCACATAAAAAATCTGGTGCTCCCTCAATCATAAAATCCAGGTAAGAAAGCATCAAAACTTGTTAGATGATAAATTGGAAATAGAATGCTATACATACATCGTTTGCGGCTAGGAATTCTGGATTATCTTATCAAAGTCAATTTCTCTAGTGAAATTAGGCTTTTTAACTTCATTTGGCTGATGTATCAAGTGTCTATACAAACGATGCTTCTCACCATTAATGATCAGAGACACTTTGCAACCCCCAGTAGAATTAAATACCAAATGTGCTGGACTAAGTTGTGTTTTGCTAATTTGGGATTCACATCATAGTCCAAGATTTGGAATAAACAGCAGCATGAGTAAGTTATGCTTCTATATAGATATAAATATAAAATAATATGCAAGATCGCCCTACCGAATAATAGAAATACAAGTAGAAAAATCGTATTAATTAGTCCAGCAGATTTTGAATACCGATTGGAAGGAGAAAAGAGGTATGAAGTGCAAAGGAAACATGTGTCTGGTTAAAATGCTTGGATATACAATACATTTTGGCCTGGTATTTAGCCTTTAGCCAGCGTTTTTAGATGTGACTAGTGTTTTTGTCAAGTTTATTCCAGAGAATGCCTCTGCTTCCATCTGAAATTCTTTCTTTCATATTGCTTTTCTTTCTTCCAAACAAGACCGAAATTATTATCTTCTTTGTGTATGAGGTTAGCAAGCATTTTTAAACTATATTGTAGAAGTGCACTTCAATTCACCGTAGATAAAAGTAGAAATTAGGTTTTAACTATGTGGAGTAGTATATTGATGATATAACAATAGTGCACATATAATTTCATGCGAATAAATTTATACCGAGCTCAATCAACTCCTTGACTACTATAATTTCATGCGAATAAATTTAGAAAAGAAACATTCTAAATTTTAATTTTTCTCCTATTGAAAGAATTTTTTTTAAAGCAACTTTGAATTTTTTCTTATAAAAATTAACTCTAAGCTGCACCTATAAGGAAAATGAACGTAGTTATGACCCTTTTCTATCAAGTTACAAACTAGTAACTCTTGCGGTTGATTTTTATTTAAACAATTGAAGTAACATAAAAAGAGAGCATAGAGAATTTTCTTTGATGGCGTTGAGAGTTTGATAAAAGTTGGAGGAGAGACTTCCCTTTCAAGATTCTAACAATCATTAATTTGGAACTGAAATATTAAAAAAATGAGAAATAATATATATTTTTAAATTTATTGTGCTTTCTTAGGATCCTCCACTTCCAACCAAGATGTTGTGAGTTCGAGTCACCCAAAGAGCAAGTTGGGGAATTCTTGGAGGGAGGGGGCCGAGGGTCTATCGGAAACAGCCTCTCTACCCCAGGGTAGAGGTAAGGTCTGCGTACACACTACCCTCCCCAGACCCCACTAGTGAAATTATACTGGATTATTGTTGTTGTGGTTGTTTCTTAGAATGGAGAGAGAAGCAAGACGAAAAAACATGGCCGGGGAGAGGGGCGGAAATACTAAATTAGTATGATTGCTTTGTCTTATCATCTTTTACTTATTTTTAAGTCCTTTTAACCGGATAAATATATAGAATATCAAGGAGAGCCTCAAATACATAAAGGTATCGAACTAGCTAGGTTTACATAAAATTTTGTACGGAAAGTTTCTCAGATATACGGTCCAAACAACTAGTTTGCAGCCGATGTAGCCCAACTTTAATAAAATTGAAAAATAGTCCAAATCCTTAAAGAATCATTGTAGTCCCCCGAAACATTGCCGAAACTCGTTAAGGAAGCAAATTTCGACAATTAATATGTTAACCAACTAACTGAAGATTCTATATTGAATTTTTCGCGACACAAAGTATTAAATATCCGCATGATCGATCCAATCTTGTTAATCTTCTTCCAAACTTTGGAAAAAAGTTTTCTAGGGTTTCTAATTTAAGAGGCTTTTTGACAAGGAGGGTTTACTGTTAGTGCCTGACTCTTTGACATCGGGCGTGGCACGGCTATGGCAAGGATCGGGCGTGATGGCCTTGCCATTGGCCTATGTGCGGACAAAATGATCATGCGAAAAATGGACAAGACATTGTCATGTGGGCTGTTATGGGGAAGTATTGGCCAAGGTCTTGGAGCACGCAAGACATACTTGGCAAAGGCTTGACAAGACAGTGTGGGCAAGTTGGGCGGCATGGCATGGCATGCGCGCCAAAGTTAATGATACAAGCACTTTTGGTTGTGGCAGCGCCAAGTGCGGGCTAAGCTAAGGAAAAATAGTGCGGGATGATGACAAAGGCTTTCAATAGCTAAGACAAGACTATGTGAAGGAAAATACAAGCAATGACACGGGTAAAACAAGGGTTGACATGGACAAGGCAGAAACTCGGCTAAGGCATGTGCGGGCGGCAGTGGCGTCAGGCGTGTGCGGCAAAATCACGGGCGGCAGGTTACTTGCAAGTCATTGGTGCAGAGCAATGTTAAAAGGCGCCAAGACCTGTCCAATGCCTTGCCTTGGCGCAATGCCAACCTTGGGCGTGCATCATCTGACCAAGTCAAAAGGCACATGCAGTGCACATACCAAAGTAGTTGGCGGCTTCTATTTTTGCAACTACTTGTACCCATGTCTGTCTAGTACTTGTATCCACTATCATTTCGTGAAGATAATGGCCTATGTAGTTGGGGATATCAACTACATGTTAGGATCAGATTTAATCTTAGCCCACTAAGTGGCAAAAGCTATAGACAACAAGTGTCCATGTGTTGTCAAGTCCCAAAGGTTGCTTATGTGCTATCAATAGATGCCTTTGGACTTAGTCAGATTTTTGTGGGAATTTCGTGTGAAGTTCAAGTGGGAAACAAGAGTAAAATATGAGGGTTTCTAAGTGTTTCAAAAGGGACTAAGGCAAGGCATTGGACAGGTCTTAGTGTTGGCTAAAGAACGACTTGTGTTCTTTATCAAAGTGGGTTTTAATCGACTTGTGATCATAGTCAAGTGAGGGTTCCTTTGTAAGTTTTAGAAATTAATACAAAAGTTGGGATTTTCCCGTATTGATTGTGTTCTCTTTACATTTGCTTCCTAAATTCTTCTAACGCCAAACTTGATGAAAATTTGGCTAAGTATTGAGAAAGGCTGAGTCAAGTGCGTAACTTGACTGCCGCGCGGGTGTGACTTTAGACTAACTAAAAATGCCCCCCTGACAACTGGTATCAGAACAGAGAAGGTTTGTGGTGGTGGCAAGATGACCAGTAGCAGATTTCGTATTGCTGTATGAAAACATAGCTGGTGGCACAAATGCTGAACTGCGCCAAAGGGTGGAACAGTTAGAAGCACTCGTTGGGCAGGCTATTGAAATAGGTGCTGATTCTTCTATTCTTGTGAGAATGGAACGTTTTGAGGCAGATTATGCGGCGAGGCATGAGACTACACTGGCAGAAATGGCCTTGGTACGCAAGGAAAAAGAAGAACTGCGCGAGAAGGTGGTTCAACTTTGAAGGGCATCACAAAATACTGCCCCTAGAAGTGATGATCGCACCAAAGTAAAAATTCCGGAGCCAAAGCCTTATGGTGGTACAAGAAGTGCCAAAGAACTGGAAAATTTCTTGTGGAATATGGAGCAATATTACCAGGCTGCTCGTGTGCTGGATGAGGAAAAGGTGACCATTATACCTATGTATTTGACTGATAATGCAAAGGTATGGTGGCGTACACAAGTTGTAGAAGTTAAAAGTATTGGATTGCCCAAGATTGAAACTTGGGATATGCTGAAAAAGGAATTAAAATCTCAATTCCTTCCAAGAAACCCGTCATGGGTTGCAAGAGATGGACTGCATCGCTTGAAACAAAGTGGCATGGTGAGGGAGTATGTCAAGGAATTCTCATACTTGATGCTGAATATAAGTAATATGGCAGAGGAAGATGATAAGTGGGGATTTTGACTACTTATTAGTGCCTTTTAGCTTTTGTTTTAGTCTAAAAGCATTGAATTGTGATTCCGACACTAACGAAATATACAAAATTACAGGAATGCTGGAAGTTAGAGTCCCAAGATGAAATTCGCCTCAAAGAGGAGTAGTCTGAGCACAAGGCAATAAAAGGGTACAGAAGCATATAATGTGCGGTCCATAGAAGGAATTCTGCAGCCGCAGAAGAAATTGCGAACCATAGAATTCCACGTGCGGCCACAAACAAAGAAGCAAAATTCGGCAAATTTTTATGCAAATTGTGGACCACACACGAATTGTGCGGCCGCTAGAGCTGATCTAGGACTCAACTTCACTGGGTGTGCAAATTTTCATGTCCCAAGTCCCTGAGAATTGCGGACAGCACAAGAATTGTGCGGCCACAAAAGAAGTGCCTTGCGGCCGCAGACATAAAAGTGCGGACTACAGAAGACTGGTTTGCGACAACAGACATAATCTGCGGACCGCATAAATGTTGCCTCGCGGCCGCAACTCAGAATTGTGCGGCCGTAGAATCCCAGCTCCTGCAAGATGAAGACATCTGCGGACCGCACATGGAATTCTGCGGTCGCAGAACCTCCCGAAGAATATTTTTGTCCGAGATTTTCAGACTTGTATAAATAGAAAAGTTTCACGAAATTAGGTCAAGTTTTGACATCATCAAGTACTGTAGCCATTTTTCTTTGCCTCTTTTGGAAGTTTACTATATTTTGGTGTATTTTATAATAGATTTTATTATTTTAAGCTTACATTATGAGTTTAATTAGCTGTTCTTCTTCTTCTTCTTCTTCTTCTTCTTCTTCTTCTTCTTCTTCTTCTTCTTCTTCTTCTTCAAACCCAAGCATGAGCGGCTAGACTTTTACTAGGGTTGTGACCCAACCCTAGTGTGTTAACCTTATGGAAAATTAAATTAGTGTTTGTTTATAATTGAGTGTTTGTTATTTAACCTAGTTCATGCTTTAATTTGTGGAATTAATGGTAGCAAACTTTAGTTCATACCCATTTGACTTAGTCTCTACATGAAAAAGAGAGACTTAGTCTAGGAAAACTTGGATAACAAGGAATTAGGTCAATTGAGAGATTGATTAACCCAATTAAAGGGTTCAACCTAGAGATAGTAATAACCCGACTTGAACTTTTATCAACTGTCACACCTTTTTTTTCCCGTGGGATAGGGGAGTTTTTCAATTAAAGTGACATTAATCGAAATGGAGTTATTTATATATTTCAGAGTCGCCACTTAGAAAATTTTATGGTGTCCCAAGTCATCGGTTTATTTTAAAATCTCAAATCGAGGAAAAAATGACTTTATTTTAAAGCCTGCGAAACCAGAAGACCAGGTAAAGAATTCTGTTAATCCGGGAGAAGGTGTTAGGCATTCTCGAATTCCGTGATTTTAGCACGGTCTCTTTAATTATACCTGGCTTAATTAAATGGATTATTACATATTTTAGAACCTATGTGTTTTTACCTTTTATCGTTTTTAATTACTTGATTATTCATAATTATGGAATTATCTTGAAACGAGTCACGCGTACGTATACTCGTTTTATTTGGCGCGCTAAAAATCATGTCACGCGTACGTGTACATAATTAATAATACTTTATTATTATTAAGATTGTTTGGCCAAAGGCGCGCTAACGCGTACTTTGATTTACTTTTGGGATCATAATTATGTCACGCGGACGTATACATAATCACGATAGTATATTAAAAGCATGCCTAAAGCAAACTACGATGTTCATGAATTATTTATTTTCCTAAACTAATTTGAGGTTATTGCAAGGTCATGAGAAGTATGGAAAGTTCATTGTGGAAGTGGTGTAATATTAGCTATTGGATTTATTAGCAAGTTCAATTATCTTACTAAGCTAGAAGAATTTGAATAATCTACTATAGTAATTTATAAGAAACGGGCTAAAATCACTCTAGTCCATAAAATTTATCCCTTTAACCCAAATGCTTTCATGACCAAATAGTATCCTTAGGCTCAAATCTGTTAGTATTTTCTATAAATTAAAAAAAAAAGAACCCCACAACCCACTACGTTGATGACAAAGATTTATTTACACTTCCACAGTCATTAAATCAACCCCTAATTTAGCTACAAGGCAAACTTAATCGAATAACGACATGTCGAAATAATTGAATAGAGTTTGAACATAAGAGAACTAAGCAAAAATAGCTAGAGGCGTGACAAATACATAAAGATTTGTGCATCTTTTCTCAAGGAAAACAATAAGAATGAACTACTAAAATAAATATGGAATCTTAATATTCACTGGCACTTGAAACTATTAGGATATGAAATATGCAACAATAAACGACACAAAATTTCAATTTAAAAATGGAAGTGAACACCAAACACAAAGAAATCAGAAATCACTAATGGCCTAAGGAACAGAGCATCCATTTATCCATGATGCAAACATGAAACTAATAACTCAAAATATCACGCCAGTACCAAAGATATACAAGCAGGTTTCATTTGGGACATGGAGCAAAATATTCATCAACTAGTTTAGAATCTAAAAGAAAAAAGACGTAGAGAAATGGACCTTAGCGCAGACAATTTCCTTTTATGTTGATAGCAACCTTCAATGTTGGATTACAATGAAAATGCCAACCAAATTTGAAAATGAACAGGACATTGACTGAAGCTTTACCAACAACCTCGCTAACTCGACCGTGAAACTATACCGGCGGCCTCGCCGGATCTTCGACGAAATTTGGTTGCTCGACTGTTTTTCAGAGTTGTCTTAGGTCTGTTTGGATGGGGGTTTTACAGCTGGTTTTGGGGGAAATTTTATCTGCATTTTTGCAGGTATGGAGACTAGTTGTTGGTGTTTGTGCGTAATAGTGAGCTTTCATGGAGAAATTGGATTGAGAAGAGAAGACATGATTAATCATGGTGAGGCAGAAAGTCTGTGATGCTAAGGATCCGCTACTCTGTTTCTTCGTCCTCTCGTTGTTGCTTTCCAAATTCTTTGAATCTCTATTTCGTTCCCTTGTTCTCTTTTCGTGTATGTGTGTCCCCTTTTAATTATGTGAGTGAGTGGAAGATATTCAAGTGTAGGTTTAGGGATTAATTGATGGCCAAGAAAAAAGAGTGTGTATGTGCATGTGAGTTTTAATGAAAAGCATGTGAGTTTGTTATAAAAGATGAGGAAGAATCTTGCCACATAGAAATGACCCATTGGCTCTTGCTTTAATTAATATTTTTTCTTTTCTTTTAAGAATGTAAAATAAAAATACTAGCTAAATATTTTAAAATCAAGAACATATAATCTTTTTTTATGATTTTTAATTTTCTTAAATAAAACATACTAAAAATGAAATAAAGGTTAAAATATGTAGATTAAACTTAAAATTATTTACATACTAAAATGTGTTGAAAAATCCCAAGTATGGTCAAAAATTAGGTGTTCACATCAACTGTTTTGTGTGATATCCATTTGGTCTTGAGAAAGCCAAATTGGGCAAAACCACTCTATGACCGAGAGGTATTGAGTGGGTAATTGAGAGTTGATAGCTATAATACACCCCAATCAACAAAACAAGCATTACAGTCTTTATCCCATTAAGTAAACACCTAGATAATGGTCACAAAACTAGACTTTTTACCAATTTGAAAAACCTCAAAAACTACTATTCCTAGTCTTCTTTCTTTATTCTACAATCTTTAGTGTAAAACTAGAAATAGAAACAAAACCTTTTTGTGAAAGTGCAAATCAAGATAATTCAATCACGCGCATTAGAATATATACCCCTAAGTCCCATCTTAGCTCCCTGTGGATTCGATCCCGATGCTTAGTTGGGTTTTATTATTGCAAATGGCCGTTTCATATCTCTATTGAGGTGTGCAATTGGACGCGATCAATTTTTGGCGCCATTGACGGGGAGTTAAAAACGGTATTACCTATATATTTGGGTGTATTTTTGGAATATCTTCTTTTCCTTCTGTTTTACTAACTTGTTTGAGAAATTGTAGGTACAACCATGGAAAACAACGAGCTCGAAAATATTGCTTTGGCGAATGCGAACATTGAGGATGACCAAGTGGATGAGGTTCCTCTTGAACCTTAAGCCAATAGAAGAGGACAAGTGCCTCATAACAATGTGCCCGTCCCTCCCCCACCTCCACCACGAGCGGCTCCAAGTCAAAATGCATACAAATATTTGAAGGGGTTTGTGGACACGTGTTGGGGGAGCAAGCAAATAAATATCTCCGAGGATGCTTTGAGGTTAAGGCTTTTTCCCTTCTCTCTACAGGGGAAAACTTTAGGCTTTTTGGAACATTTGCCTAACCATTCGATTCACACTTGAGATAAGTTGGCGAAAAAGTTTATTTCAAAGTTCTTCTCTCCGGGGCACATGGCTACACTTCGGGATGAGATTCGAGCATTTAAGAAAGAGCCTAATGAACCACTACACGAAATATGGGAGCGATATAGAACAATGGTCAAGGAATGTCCCAACAATAATATGACGAAAAATATGATTCAACAAACCTTCTATCGTGGGATTAACATGACCAGCCAATGTGTGGTGAATCAACTTGCTGGTGGAAATTTTATGACTATGCCATATGCGGAGGCATGTGAGATTCTAGATGAAATGGCAGAAACATCATAGGCGTGGTAATCCCAGGCTAATGTTCCATAAGGTGATCCCAACGTGATCCATTTTCACAAAGAGTTGCATGACCATAGGCAAGCCATAGCCGAATTGACTACCACCATGAACCAACTAGCAAAGGCTCAACTTCAACAAGTGCAACATCCTAGGCAAGTCAATGCCATGGAAGGAGTATACATGATGGTGAACAAACGGAAAACCAAGGGTCCACAAGTGCAACAACGAGTGGACAATTTTGTGCAAGATGATAGTGGGTTTGATCAAGACGATTCTTACAATGAACAAGAGGAGGAGATGCAATATGTGAACAACTTCCAAGGGCAACGAAACAATTTTCAAGGCCCAAACCAACAACAATGACGACCTTAAAACAATCAAAGCAATTAGAATTCTAACAACCAAGGTAATTGGAGTGCTAGAAATAATCAAAGGAATTGGCATAATAACAATCAAGGAAATTGAAATGGCAATAATCAAGGTAATTGGGAAGGTAACAATCAAGGTGGATGGAACAATAATCAAGGCAATCAGGGTCGGGTTTTTAAAAGCCCCCGATATATCAACAACCGAGAAACACGCCTCCGTATCCTTCGCATAGTCCTAGTTCTTCCAACAATGAAATGGGGCGTATTGAGAACATGTTCAAGTAAATGATAGAAAAGAATGCCGATTTAGATGCCCAACTTGCCTCACACAACACATCGATCCGCAATTTAAAAGTGCAAATGGGGCAAATCTCTCAAGCTCTCAATTCTCGTCCTAAGGGGGCACTACCTAGTGACGCGATGGTGAATCCAAAGGGTGGGAACAACATGGGGCATACCATGGCCGTTACTACAAGAAGTGGAAGAGGTGGGAATGCACCCACCTCAAGTCAAAGGCAACTTGTGGATAATGAGCAAGTGGTACAAGAAGAAGAGGTCCCGAACGATGTGGTGCAAACAAATGATGAAGTTCGGATTGATATGGATGATAATGTGGAAGAGACTTCAAAGGATGTGAAATCGTCTAGGGAACACGTTATTGACATACCGAAACCGGTAGTACAAAAGGATAAGGCACCATTGCCTAAGTCTCCACCTCCATATCCTCAAAGACTTGCCAAATAAAATGGCGAGAATCAATTCAAAAAGCTCATTCAAATGATAAAGTGTCTCTCAATCAATATTCCATTAGTGGAAGATTTGGAACAAATACCCGGTTATACAAAGTTTATGAAGGATCTTGAGACAAAAAAACGGTCAATGAATTTTGAAACTATCAAGGTCACTCATCAAGTGAGTACAATTGTGCACTCAATGGATCATAAATTGGAAGATCCTGACGCTTTCACAATTCCTTGTATAATTGGAAGTGCCGAGTTTGCTAAATCTCTTTGTGATCTTGAGGAAAGTATCAACTTAATGCCTTATTCGATTTTCAAGACATTGGGAATTAGGAAACTAAGACCCACCTCTATGAGATTACAAATTTCAGATCGTACCATGAAGAGACGTTGGGAGTGATTGAAGATGTATTGGTTCGTGTTGATAAATTCATTCTTCCGGCGGATTTTGTCATTATTGATTGTGAAGTGGATTATGAGGTGCCGATTATTCTTGGAAGACCTTTTCTTGCTACGGGGAAGGCTCTTTGTGATGTGGAAGCCGGAGAACTCACATTCCAAGTGGGCGATGAAAAGGTAGTATTCCATGTGTGCAAATCCATGCGACAACCAAATAGCAACGAGGTGTGTTCTTTTGTGGACTTGGTGACCAATGTTATTGTTGATGATACAAGTGCCGCAATCAATGTTGGTGATATGTTGGAGGCCGTCTTGCTCAATTTTGATGATGACGAGATGTATGGCTTCATGGAATGTGTGAACTCTTTGCAAGGAATGGGGTCGTACAATTATGCACCCCGAAAACTATCCTTGGATCTTGAAAATAGGAAAACTGCTCCTATAAAACCTTCCATGGAAGAGCCTCCTACCTTGTAATTGAAACCATTGCCTCCACATCTTCGGTATGAATTTCTTGGCCCTTGTTCTACTTTACCGATTATTCTTTCCTCTTGTTTAACTAACATGCAGGTAGATTCTACTTTGGCGGTGCTACATAAGAGGAAGAAGACTATTGGGTGTACATTGGAGGATATTCGGGGAATGTGCCCCGCAATTTACATGCATAAGATCAACTTGGAGAAAGACGCCAAACTGTCTATTGAACATCAAAGGAGACTCAATGAGGCTATGCAAGAGGTTGTCAAAAAGGAGATCATCAAGTGGTTGGATGCCGAGGTTCTTTACCCCATTTTTGATAGTTTGTGGACTTCTCCGGTTCAGTGTGTCCCAAAGAAGGGGGGCATGACGGTGGTCACCAATGACAAGAATGAGCTGATTCCTACAAGAACGGTGACCGGTTGGAGAGTGTGTATGGACTATCGCAAGCTCAACAAAGTCACAAGGAAGGATCATTTTCCACTTCCCTTTCTTGACCAAATGCTTGATAGGTTGGCCGGCTGTGCTTTCTATTGCTTTCTTGACAGGTATTCGGGCTACAACCAAATCCTTATTGCTCCGGAGGATCAAGAGAAAATAACCTTTACATGTCCCTATGGTACTTTCGCCTTCAAGCGAATGTCATTTGGTTTGTGTAGTGCACCAGCGACTTTTCAAAGGTGTATGATGGATATCTCCACAGACATGATAGAGGACTACCTTAAAATTTTCATGGATGACTTCTCGGTGGTTGGGGATTCTTTTGATGATTGTCTTGAAAATCTAGATAAAGTGTTGGCAAGATGTGAAGAAATAAATTTGGTGCTCAATTGGGAGAAGTGTCATTTCATGGTCGAGGAAGGCATTGTCCTTGGCCACAAGATCTCAAAGAATGGAATTGAAGTTAACAAGTCAAAGATTGAGGTGATTTCTAAACTTCCACCTCCAACTTCGGTGAAAGGCGTGCGGAGTTTCTTAGGCCACGCGAGGATCTACCAGTGCTTCATCAAAGATTTCCCTAAAGTGGTGAACCCTTTGTGTAAACTTCTTGAGAAAGATGCTAAGTTTAACTTCAATGATGATTGCATGATATCCTTTTAGTTGTTAAAGTTCAAGTTGACAACTACTCCCATCATCACCGTTCCAAATTGGAGTGTCCCTTTTGAGCTCATGTGTGATGCTAGTGACGTAGCGATTGGGGCTGTTTTGGGGCAACGCATCAACAAGATTTTTCATCCGGTCTAGTATGCTAGTAAGACCATGAATGGTGCCCAAGTCAACTATAGCGTTACGGAGAAAGATCTCCTTGCCATTGGGTTTGAAATTGAGAAGTTACGCCCATACTTGATAGGTGCAAAGGTTATTGTCCACACAGATCATGCGGCACTATGTTATCTTATGAGCAATAAATATTCCAAAACTCGGTTGATGAGATGGGTTCTTTTGTTACAAGAGTTTGATATTGACATCTAAGATAGAAAAGGGGGTGAAAATCAAGTGGCGGACCACTTGTCTCGTTTGGAGGAGGAGGGGAGGCCGCATGATGGCCTTGAAATCCATGACTCCTTCCCCGATGAGCAACTCTTGTCAATTTCAATGAAGGAGGTGCCATGGTTCGTGGATCTAGAAAATTTCCTTGTGTGTGAAATCATCCCGGGTGAGTTCTCTTCAAACCAAAGGAAGAAAATCAGACGGGATTGTCAAGATTATTATTGGGATGAACCATACCTTTTCCGGATTTGCATGGATGGGGTGATTAGAAGATGTGTACCGGAAGAAGAGCAAGGTGAAATTCTTGGGGCTTGTCATTGTTTGCCATATGGTGGTCACCATGGTGGAGCAAGAACGACGGCCAAAGTGCTAAGTTGCGATTTCTATTTGCCCACTCTTTATAAGGATGTAAGTGATTTTGTGAAAAGATGTGATGAATGTCAAAGGGGCAGTGGAATCTCGAAGAAAAATGAAATGCCCCTCACAACTATTTTGGAGATTGATATCTTTGATGTGTGGGGTATTGACTTCATGGGTCCTTTTGAGAGTTCTTGTGAAAACACTTACATCTTGGTCGCGATTGATTATGTTTCTAAATGGGTTGAGGCCATTGGTCTACCCAACAATGAGGCGAGAAGTGTGGTGGCATTCTTGAAGAAGAATAATTTCACAAGGTTTGGTACTCCGAGGGCTATCATAAGCGTTGTGGAGTCGCATTTCTGCAACAAAGCTTTCGACACTTTACTTAGCAAGTATGGTGTTACTCATAAAGTCACGACTCCTTATCATCCACAAGCAAGCGGTCAAGTGGAAGTCTCCAACCGGGAGATAAAGAGTATTTTGTCCAAAACAGTGAATGCTAACCGAATGGATTGGTATGTGAAGATTGATGATGCATTATGGGCTTATCAAATGGCTTACAAAACACCTATCAGAATGTCTCCATACAGGTTGGTGTTCGGAAAAGCTTGTCATCTTCTGGTACAACTTGAGCACAGACCTATGTGGGCTCTAAAAAAGTTGAATCTTGGTTAGGATGTAGTCGCTAATCTGAGGGTTGCACATTTGAATGAATTGGATGAGTTCTGGTATCATGCTTATGCAAGTTCGTCCTTGTACAAAGAAAATATGAAATATCTTCATGACAAATACATTTGGAACAAAGAGTTCAAGGTGGGCGATCTTGTATTGTTGTTCAACTCGAGGTTGAGAATATTTCCCGAAAAGCTAAAGTTTAAATGGAGTGGTCCTTTTGAAATTATGGGTATGACACTTTTTGGTGCATTGGACTTGAAGAACAAAAATAATGAGGTATTCCGAGTCAATGGTCACCGGATGAAGCACTATTTGGTAAAGTTTGTAGATGGCCACATCGTGGCGGTGATTCATTTCAACTGATGGTAATCTACGTTGTGCCGCGACGTTAAATCAAGCGCTTCTTGGGATGCAACCCACGTGTTATTTTTTCTTTGTTTCTTTTGTAGTTAGGAGTTATTTTTGTGCTAACTTGATTTGAAGTGTGTTGCAGGGATGAGTGTGCTTTACAGGAATTGTGCCCAGAAATCTGGTTAAGTGTGGAAAGAATTGCGGTCCGTAATTGCATTATGCGGACCGTACAATTATGATTGCAGCAGCAAAAGTGCATTGCGGCTGCACAATTAACTTGCGGACCGCACAATTGGAAGATGAAAAATGACAACTCTCTGAAGTTGGTTCGTCAGAAAAATGGCCGATCTGCCGCCGCAACACAAAATCTGCGGTCCGCAACAAGTGATCTATAGTCGCACACAAAAATCTGTGGATCGCAAAACAAAAGGGCATTTGAGCCCCAGGTAACAGAGTGCGGACCACAATTAGAATTCTGCGGCCGCACTCGCTTCTTCTTCCCTTAGCAAAAATCGATACGTATAAATAGAGGGGCTAGGGCCACTGTTCGCTTTTCCCCTCTCAGAGCACACAACTGGTATTTTTTTGAAATCTCGTGTTAAATCATCTGCCCACACGTCTAGCAACTGTTGATCACTCATTTCTTCAACCTCATTCATTTTGTATGTTTCTCAATCTTGTTAATCTTTTTCATTTAATTTTTAGATTTTTAGTAAACTTTTAGGCCATTTGTCTATTGAATTTGACTGTGCATACTTGTGTGGGTAAATATATAGTGGGTCAACTATTAATTGCTAATTGGGAACTGGGTAAATATATTTTCATGCTTTGATATTGTTACCATGTCACAATTTGTGCAAAAAATAAATTACAAGCCCTAGTTAAAGATATTGCATGTTCGTAATTGTTTGAAATCTGTTGCCGCACAAGAAACTGTGCGGTCCGCAGAAGTTGGGTATAGGGAACCTTTAGTCAAGCATGAGTCTGCGATCGTAAGAAAAATTGTGCGGACCGCAGAATTTCCATTGCGGCCGCAAAACAGACATTCTACTGTCTTTAGAGAAGGGTGATATTTGTGATTCAATTTGCAGCCGCAAGATAATATGTGCGGTCTGCAGAAAATAGGTTTCGGTCACAAATTAGCCAATTCTCTATTATCATAAAGTTGGCATATTTGTGGTATCTGAGTTACGGCCGCAAGACAAAATGTGCGGATCGCAATCCAAATATGCAGCCGTAAAAGGACATTGTGCGGTCCGCAAAGCCCTTTCTGCGGCCGCAATGAAAAATGTGCGGACCGCCAATCCCTACTCTGCAAGCATGTTTTAACTGTGTTCCTTACAATATCTTCTGGTGTGGTCTTACATTCATTGTATGTCTGAACTTGAATTGCAACTAACAATCGCCTTTGCTTGGTACAGAAAATGGTTCGATCTAGAGGCAGAGGCGACACTTCGAAAGGAAGGGGTTACCCTTCTCGGGGAAGAGGGAAGAGAACCTTACCTATTGCCCAAATCAGAAAGAAAATAGCAGCCGACAGAGGGAGAGTGTAGTCCTTTCCGAGACCAGCTCTTATGCCCCATCTAGGGAAGCATCAGAGGGCAACTCAACCTTTGTACATGAGCAGTCGGCTGTCCATTCAAGGCCGCCATAAAAGTATCAGCTCACGGATGAGTTGTCCACATCCTATAGCATTTTCGAGGGCTCGAAAAGTGCTAGTCAGGCTTCTGAGCCATCTACTACACCTGCCCCTGAGGTACCAGAAACATCAGTTTGGGACATCCAGATGATGGCAGGGGGGGGGGGGAGATGCTACACTTTCCGGACTTGAAAGGTCGAAGAAGAAAAAGGTGTGGGAGGACAGGTTTGTCAGCTTGGCCGCCTTCTCCAAATTCCGTGATTGGTGGCCAGTGAAGTCGCTCACTCTTGAGCAATAGTTTCAGTTGAAAGATCTAGAGCGTGATGAATGTGAATGAGTACCTTGTCCGGGAATTCTACGCCAATGTGGCGCATATCAAGAAAGGACAAAGGTGACGAAAGTGAGAAACCTCAAAGTGCAATTTGATCAGCATACATTAAACACATATTTGGGATTTGATGATGCCGATCCCATAGAATACTTAGAGAAATGTGCACTAGGGGATGCGGCTCGTCCTTGGCTAGCATAGATTCTAGCAGCTCCTGGCCACCACCATCATAGATCATAACGGGGGTTTCTATTCACCGAAGTACTCTAATCTTTGAAGCAAAGGGGTGGCAGACCTTTGTATGCAGCAGACTGGACCCATTCCAAAATGAGACCTATCTCCCGATCCCTCAGGCAGTTCTAGTTGCATCCATCATGGCCGGGTACCCTATCAATATGGGTGTCGTGATGTTGGCCAACATCTCTGTGATTGCTCGGCAAGATGAAACATCCTACCAGTATCCTAACACTAATATAGAGTATCTCACGGATGTGAGGGTAGAGCCGAGGGACTTTGATACAAAGGTGCGGACAAAGAAATCTTTCTCATGATACTCACCCATGGATGCACACAACCCTAAGAAAAAGGGTCAGCGGTCTATCACCACATGCCAGTCTAATGAGCCATCGGTGGTAGTTGCAAAGGCAGTTGATATTCCATCCACTTCGGTCGAGTCTTCATCTAGTGTCGTAGCTATGCCTCCACCGCCATCTTTAGTTCCCATTGCAGTTCCTACCACAGGTTCCACCTCGTCTTTGAAGTCGATGCCCATGCCTACTGCTCCACTTTCTGCGCTGCGAGTCTCCCAGACATTAGTGAACCTCAACAACTGGATGCAGATAGCCATTGCAAAGCTGTCTGACTTATCCAGTACTATTGCAGCACAATCTTTTATTTCGTCACCTCAGATACCCTCATTAGTGGAAGAAACATTGTAGAAGCTCCTGGAAAACCAGAACACCATCATGGCTACATTGGTACAACATGGGTCAGTAATCGAAGAGCTGGGAAAGGAAGTAAAGAAGATGATAAAGTCTCAGGCCTCCAAGAAATCAGTGGACAAGCTCCGGAGATAGGTTACCAAGCTTGCTGCAGTCGGAGATATTCCATTTGACATGCTGATTGACCCATGTAAGCTTAGAAATAAGATCGTCTTTGAAAATATATAAATTAAGTTAATTGTGTTACCTTGGATGTTACAAATACTGAATATCATAAATACCAAGTACCAAGAGGGTTTGAAGGCTTAGACGCTAAACGAATTGAAGAAAATAAGTTTCGTCAATAGTCGACAAGTTGGGAATGTTATAACATGTACTTTTTGGGTAAGACTAGGGTGATTAACATAATAAGGAGGTTATGTTATAATTTATGTTAGTCGCATTATAGTCGTGTGTTATGTTTTGAAGTCAAGTGAGTTGTGGAACAAACGTTTGCAAAGGCCATCACAAGTTGCATTCATAAATGTGCTAAAACTTAGGTCAAATGTCACTGTGAATTTCTCCAAATATACTTAGGGTTACTGGGTGATCCACCCATCAAATTTAAGATCTATGAGTCTATTTTCTAATGCATTAAATCGTTTGTCAATACGATATTGGAGTAGAGATGGATATGCGTTTTTGCGAGACTGCACAGACTACTAGGTGACAAGTAGGTGTCTCACCTACTTGTTTAAATGAGAGGACTACATATGTCCAAAAATGGGTCAGACATATGCTATCACACTAATAATAGGGCATAAAACCCAGACATATGCCCCTACAAAATTCCTCCCAAAAAATTGAACACAAACCCTAAGTGATTTTCTCTTCTTTTCAAGTTCTAGTTGGAGGAAACCCTAGGGTTTAAAGAATCAAGATAGGAGCTGAGATATTCAACAAATAAGGTAAGTATACTTCTCTCATTCATCCATTTTTTCTGCTGGAAATGTATGGAAAGCCGTTCTATAATTGTAAGAACTCACGGGACGGTGATCGAAAGCCGTGAATTCGAGTTATTCAATTTGTAGTGGACTATTTTGTGGGTTGTTTCATTTTGATGTTGGATTGCATATTTTGCTACTGTTTTATGGAGCTTTTGAGGAGGAAGGGTTTGGAAAAATACCACATAAATGCCGGGTGGTGGGCTGGTCATTCGTCGTAACATATTCGGGTTGTTTGACACTACTACGGTGGTTGTTTTGTGTATAAAGAGATTGGGGTGTGTTGGACTATTTTGTAGTATTTTGTGGTGTATATATGGTTGGAAAATAATGTATATATGTTGTTATTATTGTGTTCTTATGTTGTTGGTGTTATCTTGAATTGGGAGGAAGTAAAGATTATAGGGGAGATGCTCCCGTTTTAATATGAAATAAGCTTATCGTTCGTTCTGCGATAGTTGTACCTTTCGTAACTTAATGATAGTATTGTTATCGTTATGTAGATTAAGGTACAAAGAGACGAGTTCAACGTGGTTATTGGAAAGATCGTGATAAGGTATGTTAAGGCTAAACCTTTCCTTCATTTTGGCATGATCTCGTAAGAACATGTGTTTGATAACGAGACATAAAGAGAAGTTCATATTTTTGAATCTATGCACACTATCCTAGTTTCATAAGTTACAGGATTCTCCCTTATCGGGACTTTATATTCGGTTAAGTATTGAGTTCTTCTAGCCAAGAGAGCACAGGGTCTTTATATATACACATATACAATTTTCACCACCACCAAGCTATAATCGGTGGGCAAGCCCCTATTGGGCAACCTCTGATCAGATGGTAAGTTATATACCGAGCCCACTGTGGCTGAGCGCCTATGAGAGATCCCAGTATGGCTGAGATACAGAGCCTAGTATGGCCGAGCGCCTATGGGCGAGCCTACTACGGCAGAGAAGTTATATGTACCGAGCCTTATAGAGCCGGACAACTATTTTACTTACTATATTGAGAGAGTTAAGTCAGTGTTAGTGGGTAAGCATATCTTCATATTATCTTTGACTCCCAGTTACTTTTAGTCATTATATTATCAGTTCAGTTTCAGATTTCAGTTATTCAGTTGCCTTACATACTCGCTACATTATTTCGTGCTGACATCCCTTTGCCGGGGATGCTGCATTTCATGCCTGCAGGTAGGGGTGTACATGGACCGGGTTGGTTCGGTTTTTATCAAAACCAAACTAAACCAATTATATCTGTTTGGATTGGTTCAGTTTTGTCGGGTTTTTCGGGTTTTGTGTTACTTAAATATTATTTCAATCTTACTTAGTAAATATATGTTTAGTAAAAATATAAAAAAATTGACAAATATATGATCTATTGAAATATTCTTATGGGAGAATTTTGTTAGTAACACATAATAGTTATTGTTTTAGTCGTCTGACAATAATTTTTCGTTGATGTACACTTTCAAGATGAACCGAATTTAGTAATTAAACATAAAAATTAATATGATACCGAAATAATAACAATCACTTCACATTCGAAAAAGATATAAGAATTTAATAGATCTTAACATATGATATGAATATTGAAGAACAAAGAGATTGACGCATTTCATTAACACTTGAAGAGAAAGTGATCATACAACCCATTATTTAAGGTTAATAAATATGGAGCACTTCATATACTATTAAATATTACATCCTGCAAGATAATCCCAAATATTTCTAGACA
The DNA here is from genome assembly GCA_000715115.1 of Nicotiana otophora. Taxonomy (NCBI): domain Eukaryota; kingdom Viridiplantae; phylum Streptophyta; class Magnoliopsida; order Solanales; family Solanaceae; genus Nicotiana; species Nicotiana otophora. Next base: position 25,823 of record AWOL01S0095625.1, read on the forward strand.
TTTTTTAAAGAAAATTCTATATAAAATCTTAAAAGTATATATAAAAATTATATATTTATATGTTGGTTAGGTTCGGACTTTTTTACTCAATATCAAACCAAATCAAATCAAACCTAGTCGGATTTTTTAATCGGGCTGGTTTGACTTTTTGGTTTGGTGCGATTTTCCAGTTCGGTTTGTACACCCCTACCTGCAGGTCCTGATAGACAGCTGGATAGACCTTCCCAGTAGACAGAGTCAAACATTAGCTTGGTTGGTAAGCTCCACTTCCTCGAAGTTACCAGGTCTAGACCTTGGAGTCCATTTTGTATATATAGGTTTGATGGATAGGTCGAGGCCCTGTCCCAAGCATGATATAGTTCAATTATCTTTAGAGGCTTGTAGATGAGTCCTGTGTATTTTGTATATCAGTATTGTTGCCTTTCCAGCCCTGTGTATATGTTCAGTTTGGTATTGCTGGTTGGAGACATTCATGGCGGCCTCGTCGGCCTGCACAGTTATATATATCAGCTTTTGGATATGTTTACCCCTCAGATGAGAGAGACGTCATTTTTAGATGATTTAGAATATGGCCTCATTGGCCTAAGTTAAGGGTTACCCCTCTAGAGTTCACAGTTACAGAGTGGTATGCTCGGGCCGAGTATGGCACCTGGTGTCGGCCACGCCTCTTCAGGTTTGGGGCGTGACAAACTTGGTATCAGAGTAGTTCTATCCCAGGGAGTCTACAAGCCATGTCTAGTAGAGCCTTGTTTATAGATGTGTTGTGCACCACATTATATAAACAGGAAGCTACAAGGCATTTAGGAGTCTGTTACCCTTCTTTCAAATCCAAATCGTGCTAGAGAGCTGAATCATAAGAGTTTGAGTCAGGACTTTTGTTTGCTAATAATGCAGAGATGTTTGCAATTATGAAGATTATAGCTAGCCAGAGGGCTAATACAACAACAGGTAAGGGCACTAATAGAGAGAGAGTTCTTGATGACGTGTCCCTATTTGAGGCCCTATCAAATCGTGCATACCAGATATGCAAATATTCAGCTTAAGACCCTAGGATAGGAATATCAAACACAACTCATGAATATCAGGCCATGGGAGTATCAGAAGGTAAGAGAATAAGTTTCAGTAGGTAACAAAAGCAAGGTGAAGGAGGGTACGAGGCACCAAATTAGAGAAGATTATCAGTATTTACAATTCAGACAGAGAAATATAAGTATTCTGAGTTACCTTCAACAGTAACAGAGGTATTTATAATTGGCCACACCCATCTCAGTTATGCCCTATGGGAGCTAACATATATAGTTTACGAGAAGGATGGGACATCAGAATCTAGCTGGGGTTTGGGTAAACCAAAATGGTGAACGGACTGCTAGCATTAGATGACATTTTCTAAGGATATTGCAAGCGTGGTAATAGTTCTCCTTGTGAGACACCGAGATAGTGCAAACTAGAATAGTACAGTCAGATATGAATACTAGCACGTTCGAAAATATCAGAAGACATATGGAATCTTAGAAGGGATAAATATTTACTCTAGTATGACTCTCGCCCCTAGTAAAAAGAGAATTATAGGTGACTTGAAGAGATATGGAGATGGAGCACGGGGATTTAAAAGTGAAAAAATATTTTGTTGAGGCTTTTAGAATAAGGTAATAGACAGAGATGTTAGTAGGAGAATGAGAAGAGAGTAAATAAAGCATTACGAGTAAGATGTGATAAAAGGTTGATAACGGTAAATCATAATATGACAGGATGACAGAGTCTATAGTCAAGTAAAGGAAAAGAAAAGATATGACGGACCTTGAGACAATAAAACTGTATAAGCCATAAAGTCATACCCTCACTTCGAGAAACGATTTGGTGACTACAACGTAATTATCAGAAGGCTAAGTTAAACCCCCCGGAGTAATAAAATTAGCATAGGCTAATAAACAAAAAAAATCGAACATAAATTAGGGACCGGAGGATTTGCTAATAGTCGACATCGTGAGAATTTCAGGGACCATGTTCCGGCAAAACTAGAATGGACAACAAAAGAATAACCTTTAAAGGTCATTCAAGAATATGCTTCCATAAAGCAAGTACTGTGAGCAGAGGTAATCTTAAGGAACTAAGTGTGCTAGTTACACTAGGTGTCACCCTCACGTGTAAGAAATTCAGTTATCCTTGGTATATAAGGGTTACCGCAAGGCGAGTAAGGGTCAGTGAAGACGTGAAAAGATGCCGAAGATGAAGAGGTAAAATATTTATAGGTAAATCTTCATAGCATTAAATGTTAGTACTCCCCTAAAGGGGGGAAGATGGGGTGATATGGTATTAAGTCGGAATTAAGTGGTTCATGTAATTATGGAACAATAAAGGAAGAATGCGGTAAAAAGGCGAAAGGAATGAGATTGCATTTATTCAGATCCTACAGATATGTTACGACTCCAGAATATTATGCAAGTATGATGCCAAGGAGAGGCAATAAGGGTTCCTGGCTAGGATGTTATTGATAAATAAGTGTGAATGGATACATAACGAGTTAGTGCGAGTGGTAAGTTAAGACAAATGACATAACTTAAGAGCGAGTACATGGGATATAGATGTGAGAATGGACCAATAAGTAGTTAGTAGTTGATTCAGGAAGAGCCTAGTTATGGCTAAACAAGAGGTCATAGATAAATCAGCTGATCGTGCAAGATAAACACAATGAACCCCAGCATAAGTAATTCAGTCTCGCAGATACGAGATCATAATCCTTGAGAAGTAATCAGATAAGAGTTGGGGTATTAATGGTACTGTATAAGTGTTACGGATATAATATAAAGAGTTCCATTGGGAAGACAATCAAACTTTGAGTTCAGAAGTAACCCTACGAGCACAAGGGAACTGAGGTAAGTAACTAAGAATAATTATAAGAGAGTAAGAATATCAAAAATTCTGTCGGGTATATGATTTAATAAGCTCGCAGCTTTACGAGAGTATGCGGGTCTTCCCTAAGTACTACAACGAAAAACTAGCTGAGGAAATAAGGAAGAAGGATTCAACCTAAGCATAGTAACTAGAAAAAGAAATGATCTTGTAACAACAGTCTCACTATAATATTGTATGCACTACATAAGAAAGTGGCACCTATCGTGACTAATGAACGGGAAGTAAAATCCAAAATAACATTCGAGATCATATGAGTTACACGAAATTCCAGTATTTGTGGGCACTAAGATAAGCCAAGTATTCATGCAGCAAGTGGCAGAATGACTAGGAAACACAATTGCTTGTATTGAAAGACAACTGAGAAGGCACGAAAGGAATTATTCGATCTAAGACCCTTAGTTAGTTACATTATGACCGCACTTAAGATTTCGGAGTACTATCCATACACCATATATATTGACATACAGTTATGGGAGACTTCGGTATAGGTTAAAAGAAAGAATTGAGTCCACGTTACAGAAAAAGGCTTGAATAGTTAGAAGGATATATCATGGATGTTCCATAGCGTCCACGAAAGGCTAAAGTAATAACTAATACCTTGAGTCGTAGAATGGAAGATAGCTTACGCCTGCTTAAAGGCTGAGAGAGAAGAAGGAACTAAAGAGTTACATTAACTAAGTGAATCAGGAGCCTGATTATTAGACCCATATAATTATAGAAATCTTAATTCAAAATATTGTAGAATCATTCTTAATATCATAAGTATAAGAGATATAGTACAACGGCCATATTCTATAACAACTCTACGATAAAGCAGTTAGAAGAGTACCGACTTCATAAGAAGTCAGTATGAAGCTCGTGCCGGATTTTGTGTATGCACCAGAGGTGAAAGTATTATAGTAGGGCTTCAAAGTGTGGATGTGAATTCCACCTATGTGGAAGGGATGTTATGAAAGCGACAGAAGATACAATGCAATATTTAAAGGTAAAGAAGGTACGAGATACTCAAGTGCAGAAGGCTGTGAATAGTCTAGACTTCAGATAGAGGGCTAGGAGCGCTGTGATTCAGTATCCAAAAATGATATTGGTGTCGTCAGTAGCATATCTTCCACCCTATGGTTTCCAGGTATCGAGAGGTCTAGTTAAAAGAGTAAAGAAGAGTTAGAGACAGCGTGATATCTCGCTTGAGGTTCCAAAATAACATAAGGAAATCTACGGTACTATCAAGTTAAATGAAGGTTGCGAGTAGTATAAATAGATATGTGTAGGTCACAAGCTAAAGTATGGTAGAGCGGTAAGGTTTTAGGTAGACAGGAGTAAGGATAAGAAAATATGAGTGAGAAGGTGACAAGAATAAGTAAGTCCTCGGGATTAACCCATCAAAACAAGAGAGCTAATGATTTCCGTAAGTTATAGAAAACTCAGTATAGCCTAAATAAACTCGTAGGAGTCTAAGAGTAGGAGAATTTAGAAGAGATGGAATGTTGTCCATGTAGTAGAATAAGGGTGTAATTGTGATAAATGATAAGAGAATGACGTTTAGGCCTTTGATTGAGAAATGATTTAAAGAAAAATGATTTTATGAATTGCACAGAATTAGAATACCCCCATAAGATGAATCACGATGGGATGCCATGAAATATGGTTATTAAAGTATTGTATCATCCCTAGGTGGATCAAGCAAATAACTTCAGATTCTTCCTCAATGAGACGTGAGTCATAGTGACAACGTATTGCATAAGAGGTTTCAAGTTATCAATGGTAGATTATAGATCAACATTAAGGTCAATCAATAATATATGGATCAAAGTTCCAAATTATGAGATGACATTAGGCGTAAGATGAACAGTAATGAGGAAGCATTAAAAGACTTAGATTTATACATATGGAATAAGCAGTGAGAGAGTAACATGGAGTTGGGTAGCAGACCTCGGTAATAATAAACCAAAATAAGGGTTAAGGTATAGTATAACGTACCTAGATGTAGTAAAGCCATAAGCATAGATAACTGAGGCTATAAATAAATATATATCAATATTCATAAGTTCGACAAAGTACCGAGCGAAGAACTTCAGTACACCTATAGATGCCATAGGGATAGCTTGACATAGTTCTGTATATGTTCACAAAGTGAGGCCTAGAGATTGGCTAAAAGCTGGAGGAAAAAGGAGAAAAGAGTCGCATAGGCACACATACAAGGACATAGTCGTACAGGCTGGATGACATAAGGTAGCAACAATTATGAGATTGGAAGAATTCCAACCACAAGTCATGGTGTAAGAAAGAGGCCTAAATGGGGGAATGCCCTAGCCTTTGGATTTATTCATAGAATAGTTGTCTAGATGGAAAGGACGGTATAAAAGTATTCATAAGAGATATAGGCAATGAGACTGATAAGTGCATCAGTCAACATTCGAGGACGAATATTCCAAAGTAGGGAATGATGTTACACCCCATATTGTTGTACGTGAGAGTATATCGTAAGTCAAGTGATGTAAGCTCAGAAATGAGATCGTCTTTGAAAGTATATAAAGTAAGTTAATTGTGTTACCTTGGATGTTACAAATACTTAAGATCATGCATACCAAGTACCAAGAGGGTTTGAAGGCTTAGAAGCTAAACGAATTGAAGAAAATAAGTTTCGTTAATAGTCGACAAGTTGAGAATGTTATAACATGTAATTTTTGGGTGAGACTAGGGTGCTTAACATGATAAGGAGATTATGTTATAATTTATATTAGTAGTATGATAGTCGTGTGTTATGTTTTGAAGTCAAGTGAGTTGTGGAACAAACGTTTGCAAAGGTCATCACAAGTTACATTCAAAAATATACTGAATATTAGGTCAAATGTCACTTCCAAATATACTTAGAGTTAGGGGTGATCCACCTATGAAAAGGAAGATCTATGAGTCTATTTTCTAACACATTAAATCGTTTGTCAATACGACATCGGAGTATATATATAT
>AWOL01S0095625.1:35300-45473 GCA_000715115.1 Nicotiana otophora
TGTGTGTTTATGCGAGACTGCGCAGACTGCTAGGTGACAAATATTTGTCTCATCTATTTGCTTAAATGAGAGGACTACATATGTCCAAAAATGGGTCAGTTCGGGTATGACAAAGAGACCTTTTAAGGGCTTATTTCCTTCATATATCACACTAATAATAGGGAATAAAACCCAGACATATGCCCCTACAAAATTCCTCCCAAAAAATTGAACACAAACCCTAAGTGATTTTCTCTTCTTTTCAAGTTCTAGTTGGAGGAAACCCTAGGGTTTGAAGAACCAAGATAGGAGCTGAGATATTCAACAAATAAGGTAAGTATACTTCTCTCATTCATCCATTCTTTCTGCTGGAAATGTATGGAAAGCCGTTCTATAATTGTAAGAACTCACGGGACGGTGATCGAAAGCCGTGAATTCGAGTTATTCAATTTGTAGTGGACTGTTTTGTGGGTTATTTTGTGTTACTGTTGGATTACGTGTTTTGCTACTGTTTTAGGGAGTTTTTGAGGAGGAAGTGTGTGGATAAACACCACATAAATTCAGGGTGGTGGGCTACTCATTCGTCGTAACATTTTCGGGTTGTTTGACAATACTACGGTGGTTGTTTTGTGTATGAAGAGATTGGGGTGTGTTGGGCTATTTTGTAGTATTTTTTGGTGTATATAAGGTTGGAAAATAATGTATATATGTTGTTATTGTTGTGTTATTATGTTATTGGCGTTTTCTCAAATTGGGAGGAAGTAAAGATTATAGGGGAGATGCTGCCCGTTTTAATATGAAATAAGCTTATCGTTCGTTGTGCGATAGTTGTACCTTTCGTAACTTAATGATAGTATTATTATGGTTATTGTAGATTAAGGTGCAAAGAGACGATCTCAACGTGGTTATTGGAAAGATCGTGATAAGGTATGTTAAGGATAAACCTTTCCTTCATTTTGGCATGATTTCGTAAGAACATGTGTTTGATAACGAGACATAAAGAGAAGTTCATATTTCTAAATCTATACACACTATCCCAGTTTCATAAGTTACAGTATTCTCCCTTACCGGGACTTTTTATTCCATTAAGTATTGAGTTCTTCTAGCTAAGCAAACAGAGGGTCTATATATATATATACCGTATTACAGTATTTTCACCACCACCAAGCTATAATCGGCGGGCAGGCCCCTATTGGGCAACCTCTAATCAGATGGTAAGTTATATAACGATCCTACTATGGCCTAGCGCCTATGACCAAGCCTAGTATGGCCGAGATACAGAGCCTAGTATGGTCGAGCGCCTATGGGTGAGCCTACTAAGACAGAGCAATTATATGTACCGAGCCTTATAGAGTCGGACAACTATTTTACTTACTATATTGAGAGAGTTGAGTCAGTATCAGCAGGTAAGCATATCTTCATATTATCTTTGACTCCCAGCTACTTTCAGTTATTATATTATCAATTCAGTTTCAGATTTCAGTTATTCAGTTATCTTACATACTGAGTACATTATTTTGTACTGACGTCCATTTGCCGGGGACGCTGCATTTCATGCCTGCAGGTCCTGATAGACAGCTGGATAGACCTTCCAAGTAGACAAAGTCAAACATCAGCTTGGTTGGTAAGCTTCACTTCCTCGGAGTTACCAGGTCTAGACCTTGGAGTCCATTTTATATATACAGGTTTGATAGGTAGGTCGAGGCCCTGTCCCGACCATGATACAATTCAGTTATCTCTAGAGGCTTGTGGATAAGTCCTGTGTATTTTGTATATCAGTATTGTTGCCTTTCCAGCCCTGTGTATATGTTCAGTTTGGTATTGCTGGTTGGAGACATTCATGGCGGCCTCGTCGGCCTGCACAGTTAAATATATCAGCTTTTGGATATGTTTACCCCTCAGATGAGAGAGATGTTGTTTTTAGATGATTTAGAATAAGGCCTCATCGGCCTAAGTTGAGAGTTACACTTCTAGAGTTTACAGTTACAGAGTGGTACGCTCGGGCCGAGTATGGCACCGGGTGTCGGCCACACCTCTTCAGGTTTGGGGCATGACAATAGTAGTAATAAATAAAAAGACCTAATTAATTCATGTTCGAAAATTCAAATATGTTTCATTTGGTACCAACACACTTAACTACGTGCTTACGGTTAGAAACAAGGTTTTTGGAAGAAATAGCTCTAGTTAGTGACTTTGTGACTCTTGTGTTGACTTAGGCAACCATCGAGTGGTTTAATCGAACCATAGTGATTTTCAATATTGAATGTGGTCGTTGTGGGCCCTCAACTCTATCCTCTTTAACAATCCAGTTGCATGAGGGGTGAGATGCTTTGTTGCTAGTCCAAGTACCCTTGTGAAAGGTCTAGAACTTGCCCCGAATGTGTTTTAAGGAGAAATCCTAAGTTTTGCTTGGCTTGAGAAGTGATTATAGGATTTATTTGGCCCGTTTGAGTTTTCTATTGCCTACCAATGATGTCATTCCTAGTCAACATCTTTGAGCCTTTAGCCTTTCTCATTTGAAAACTATGTTACAAGCCTTTACCTATTCTATTGTGATCCTCTATTGGCACCCGAGATTTTCTTAACACTCATGTGAAACAAATAGCTAAAAACATAAGTTTGGGGGAGATACGAGGAAATTGAAAGAGGGTATCAAGGCACAAAAAGAGAAAAAGAAATGATGAGAAGAAAAGTCAAAGAAAAGAAAAGAACAAAAAGAAAAATGCAACAAAATGAATAAGTAGAAGAGTTGAAAGGATTCAAAGAAAGTCAATGAGCCCAAACATGGAGAAATATGAATGTAATGATCAAGAAAGAGTGATGTTAAGTCTCTCTAGTCCCCCAAGAAAAAGAAAATGCCTCAAAAAATTGGCAGGGTGTGAGCGAGAATAAAAAGATGGAGTGCTTAAGGAAAGGTATAACCACTCAACCATATTGTATCCAACCCTAATCCAAAAGCCTTCATTACATCCCAAAAGAAGTCCTACCTGATTTCAAGCCGAGTGAGCTTACATTAGTGGAGATCTACATGAGGGGCAAGCCTATGGTACTCGTAGTCATACTTGCAACATTCTCTTGAGAGAAATGAGTGAACCTTTTATAAATCTTAAGTTTGAGTGCTAAATTTCTTAAGTGAGTGAGGCAACCGAAGAGTAGAGGAGGAGGAGTTTAGAATCCACAATGACTTATATGAGAAAGAGAGTTTCCTTGATGAGTAAAGTCAACTCTTGATGCTCAAGTGTCACATTAGAACTATATGTGCATAAATGTTTAACTTGTCGCCTTGTTGATAATACATAAGTAGTGTGGGTAATTGTTGGTCCCAACTAATATGTGAATGGCTCAACTTTGACTTGCTGAAATGACCCTTAACTTGTGGAGATGAGAACTAAATTGTTTGCTTGAGGACAAGCAATAACTTAAGTTTGGGTGAGTTGATAAGTGGGAATTTTGACTACTTATTAACGTCTTTTAGCTTTTATTTTAGTCTAAAAGCATTGAATTGCATTCCTAAAACTAATGAAATGTGCAAAATTACAGGAATGCTGGAAGTTGGACTTCCGAGATAAAATTCGGCTCAAAGATGAGTAGTTCGAGCACAAGTTAACAAAAGGGCACAGAAGCATACAATGTGCGGTCTGCAGAAGGAATTCTGTGGCTATAGAAGAAATTGCGGACCGCAGAATTCCACCTGCGACCGCAAACAAAGAAGCAATGATAATATTCTAAACATAACCAATAAAGGGAAAAGATACAAGCAATGGCAGGGGTAAAATAAGGGTTGACATGGGTAAGGAAGAAAGTCGGCCAAGGCATATGCGGGCGACAATGGCGTCGGGTGTATGCGGCAAAATCATGGGCGGCAGGTTGCGGGCAAGGCATTGGTATGGATCAATGTCAAAAGACGCCAAGGCTGGGTGCAATGCCAGCCTTGGGCATGCAACAACTGACCAAGTCAAAGGGCACATGTTGTGCACATGCCAAAGCAGTTGGCGGTTTCCTTTTCGCAACTACTTGTACCCATGTCTGTCTAGTGCTTATATCCACCAGCATTTCGTGGAGATAATGACCTTTATAGTTGGGGATGTCAACTACATGTTAGGATCAGATTTAGTCTTAGCCCGCCAAGTGGCAAAAGCTGTAGACAACAAGTGTCCTTGTGCTGTCAAGTCCCAAAGGCTGCCTATGTGCTATAAATAGGTGCCTTTGGACTTAGTCAGATTTTGTGTGGGAATTTCGTGTGAAGTTCAAGTGGAAAACAAGAGTGAAACGTGAGGGTTTCTAAGTGTTTCAAAATGGACTAAGGCTAGGCATTGAGCAGGTCATAGTGTTGGCTAAAGAACGACTTGTGTTCTTTGTCAAAGTGGGTTGTGATCATAGTCAAGTGAGGGTTCCTTTGTAAGTTTTCGAAATTAATACAAAGGTTTGAATTTTTCCGTATTTGATTGTGTTCTCTTTACATTTGCTACCTAAATTTGTCTAAGTCCAAACTTGCTAAAAATTTAGCTAAGTGTTAGGAAAGGCTGAGTCAAGTGCGCAACTTGACTCTCACACATGTGTGACTTTAGACTGACTAAAAGCGCCCCTGTGACATTTACCATCCACTATATTGTCTGCATGAACATCAGTCATTTGCGAGCGCGTACTCAGAATTGTGCTCCCAACTGAGATAACTTCATGCGGTGCAACATATATTTTCTTAGCAGAAATTGGGACTGTGCTCCCAACCAAGATAAACATTCATTAACAAATCCAGGAAATGACGGCAAATTAACCTTAATCTCTTTATCTAGAATTTTCGTAGATGCATGACTAGTCATTTTAATATACTAAATTACGAAAAATATGAAAACCATAGCTACTAAACATAATCTAAGCAGAAGTAACCTAAAAAATGAAGACTAAAAACAATCTAAGCCATGATAATATTCTAAACATAACTAATAAAATAAAATAACTAACTCATATTTACAAGCCCCAATTGAAAAAAAAATCGAAGAATCATGGGTTTGCAAGCACACACTTAACATCAAAATATGTAAGAAACTAATTTGAGATATATTGTATAGACAGTTAAAGAACGAAATAATAAAGTGTTTGTGAGCATATATATGTGTGTGTGCGCGCGCGCGTACGGAAAAAATAAAAAACACATGCAACAAAACATGAATAAAGAGAAAATCTAAGCTATACTGTATACTTACTTTGCTTGAAGAAATAAAAAAAGACAGAGAAGAAAGAACAATGACAACCTAATTCGAGAATATGAGCGAGGAAGAAAGTTATTGTTAGTAGCGGAAGTTATCAGTGTTCTGAAAAAGTGGAGGAGAGAGGAGCTACTTTTAGGGGTATTAGTAAGGTAAGGACCGTTAGGAGTGAGTCATTAGTGGGGTAAATAGTGCATAGTTGGGCTAAAATGGTGACTTAGATGTTTGGGCTGACACACAACCTGAATATTCCAATTTTGAATTACTTTACCAATTACCTTGATGTTTTAGATATGAATGTCAACATTTCTTCAAAAATCAATTAAACCGAGCGAACCGTACTATACTGAATCGATTATTAGGTTTCTTTAAATAAAATCATAGATTTTTCTATAAATCTATAACAATACTGATAACTAGGGTAGGTTCTTGATTTGACAAAAATAAACCGAAACAATACTGAACCATACTGAATAATTTTATATGTTAAGTTTAAAAATAACAAAATATTAATGTTTACTTGGGCCTTATGATTACGAAAACGTTTACAAGCCAACAAGTAATTAGAACCCAAAATCTCAACTCTTAAATTTATTATGCTACTCCTATTGAAACTAAATTAGTTCTAGCTAGCATCTTGAGTAGCAAGGCACAAGGTATTCAAACGATCTTGAGTATCAAGCCATAAGGTATTGAATATCTTTCCTCTCACATGATTAAGATTTTTCTTATCGGATACTTAATCTTCTAATAGTCTTTATATAACGATCCGACCGGTCGTTTCGAGCATTTATATTTTGTTCGGTAGTTTATGGTTTTGAGTAGCTTCATATGATATTTTATGACTTATTGTATGATCGATTTTAATTTTTGAGTGTTTCGGTATTTGATTTGGAAGAATGATTCTCAATTTATAAGCTTTAAGTTGAAAGAGTTGATCAAGTTTGAATTTTATGTATTTGACCTTGGATCGGAGTTTTGATGATTTTGTTAGGTTCAAAGGGTTATTTTGGACTTGGACGTATTCCCGGATTTGCATTTGGGTGTTTCTAGAAGGTTTTGACTCTAATTGGCGAAGTCAGCAGTTTGAAGGTTTATAAATTTTTTAAGTTTGACCATGGTTTGACTTTATGGCAATTGTGCTTGAATTTTAGCTTTGGGACTTGGAATAGGTCTGTTTTGTCGTTTAGAGCTTGTGTGCAAAATTTGGTGTCATTCCAAGTTGGTTTGGTTAGAATCGGACGCTTGGTTATAATTCTAGCGATTCTTGAGTTTAATTGTGAATTCTTTCCGGATGTTATTATGGTGTTTGGAGCTCATGAGCGAGTTCGTATAATATTTATGTACCTGTGTGGATGTTTGGCATGGAGCCCTGGGGGCTCGGGTGAGTTTCAGACGCATTTCGGAATGTTTTAGACTATTAAGTGATTGCTGGTTTTCGGGCTGGTATTGAAGGTCTCGCAAATGCGAGCACCAATTTGCATTTGCGGTGACCTCATTTGTGAGGTACTTATCACAAATGCGAAGGAGGGCTAAGGTTGGCAGTCTTCGCAAAAGCAAAGATGTCACGACCCGAAATCCCAACCGTGGGGCCGTAATGGTGCCTAACATCCACTTGTTATGCAAGCCAATGTTAGCTAATTAATTAACCATTTTTAGTAACTTAAAAGCAAAACATTAATAATACGAAATTGCAATATTCTAAAATATATGTGATAAATACAAACATATTGCAGTCAAAATATATCCCAGAAGTCTGGAGTCACGAATACATGAGCAACTAGAGTACTACAAATAAAGTCTGAACGAAATACAATTTTTTGAAATAAAAGTAAATAGTAAAGACAGAATATAGGGTACGTCAGGGTCGGCGAACGCCAACAACTCTATCTCAAGGCTCCTCAGCAAGTCAATTCAGACGAAAATTCTCATATGCATCGCTGGGACCAACGCCGAGATCTGTACAAGAAGTGCAGAAGTGTAGCATGAGTACAATCGACCCCATGTACTCTGTAAGTATCGAGCCTAACCTCGACGAAGTAGTGATGAGGCTATGACAAGACACTCACAATAAATATGTACGGATAATAACAATATAATAAAAAATATGAATAAAGCAGTAAACTCATATAAATAGACCGGAAAGTCAACTACCGAAGGACCCCAGAATAACATGTTCTCAAATCTCATATCACAGTTGCGGAATAAACTCTACAATAACTAACAGCTACAACACAACATACTCCGTTGTGGCGCGCAACTCGAACCATAATTATATATCAATGACGAGTCTCCTTCATTGCGACGCGCAACCCGATCCACAAATATACATATAAATATCGTTGCGGCGTGTAACCCGATCCCAAACAGTAATACCAATATCCGTTGCAGCGTGCAACCCGATCCTACAACACAATACCAACAACCATTGCGATGTGCAATCCAATCTCACTCAATAATAGCAATAACCGTTGCAGCGTGCAACCTGATCCCACACAATAATAATATAATGAACGTCTGCAACAAACTACAACGTAATTCAAGTAAAACGCAATAAATGAATTACATATGTTGAGACATCTTTCCTTGTTGAGTATTTCTCGATTCATTTGTAATTATTGAGATTCTTGTACACATTATGGCTGAGCCATGGGCTATATGTTGTGGTAACATTGGTATTATTGATTTTGGCAAGTTGTGACATATGGACACATGTGGTACGAGTTGTTATTGTGTTGTGATATTGATGCACATGCGGCGGTATAAGGATAGGGGTTAATATGAATGCGGCGACATAAGGTGGGATTTATGTGCGTGTTGCTAGTAAGGGAATTACTTAAATCCACACAACGACATAAGGAGAATAAAGTGCGTGTAGCAATCTCGGGAAAAATGGTTTCAAAAATATATAAATGTAAGGCTCACGCGGCGATATAAGGAAAGATTATGATTGAGATTGTAAAATGTGAATATGAGGCATGGCACCTCGGTTGTGATTTTTGTTGTATTGTCTATGTTAAAAAGGCTTGTTGGTTGAATAGCTTTGTTACTTCTTCGTTGTCTTACTTGTATTTGTCCGCATTGATTTCTTGTTGTTCTTTTCATGTGTTCATTCCTTGTTGCCTTTATTGCTTTAAACTACGTTGTTAGCTTACATTATTGGATTGCTTTATTGTCATTCATTTCCTCGCTTTCATTTTTTGAATATACTATACTCTGTTTTGTTTTCTAGTCCTAGTAGGAGTCTTGATTTGGCCTCGTCACTACTCCGACGAGGTTAGTCTGATACATACTGGGTACCGTTGTGGTATACTCATGCTACACTTCTGCATATTTTTGTGGAGACCCAAGTACATCTGCTCGTGCCGGATGCTAGTGATCATTCAGTTATTTCCGAAGACCTCAAGGTATACATTCCCGACACTCGCAGGCCTCGAAGTCACCTTCTGCCATTTTTTTATTATTGTTTATCACATTATAAGACAGCGTTGTATTAGAGATTTTAGTACATTTATGTAAAGTTTATAACTCAGTCTCATCGGGTTTTGGAAATATTATAACTATGATTCAGTATTGAAATTATTATGAGACTTATCAGCTTTATTTCATGGTTTAGTCGTTATTTTTCTCATATTCTCTTGTTTGTTAGGCTTACTTAGTATTAAAGACTAGGTGTCATCACGATATCCTAAGGTAAAAATTTGGGATCGTGACACGACAAATACTCTATATTTGTTGTTATCTAATGGCTCTAGGAAACATGCATGCCATAGATGGGGTCGAACTTATATGGAACTCTATTCTAATGTCAAAACACAAATTTTTTATATAGCTGGCAGTACAAGGGAAGTTGCTGGCAAAAGAGATTATGCAAACTGGGGATTGCATGAAGAACACTTGTAGATTATGAGAAGAAAATACAGTAAAAACTAGGGTTGTGCATGGATCGAATCGGATCGCATTTGACACATTTCGGATCGGATTTTCGGATTTCGGATTTTAGAAAATGCAATCCGAATCCGATCCGAATTAATATTGGATCGGATCGGATTTTAAAGTTTGGATCGGATCGGATTTTTGGATTTCGGATCGGATTATTATGCCTCAAAGTTGCAAACTCATATGTATATTTTCTTTGTAAAAGAGGCAGTACAATAAGAAAAATTCATGTTTATACAATTATGAGAGTACTATGGTGCCAATAGAGCTAAATCCATCAATTGTAAAGGTAATAACTTGGAGGAAAATGTATTGGAAGTACTAATTATCCGAATTAAAGTTTAGAATTTATACATGTCCTAATAATTTCGGATTTCGGATCGGATCGGATCGGATCGTATTAAAATTATACCAATCCGAATCCGATCTGAAATCCGAAATTTTAATAAACACAATCCGAAATCCGATCCGATCCGAAATACGAAATTGAACGGATCGGTTCGGATTTCGGATATCCGATCCAAATGAACAGCTCTAGTAAAAACCAGTCAACACTTATTTGGTGAATGCTCATAGTCCAAATCTGTTCTACAAGAGATTAACATTTGGAGTGGTCTAAGAATCAGACAAAATGACATAGTACAAAATATACTGCAGATAAAAAGGAAGCATTGGAAGAGATTCAAGAAGGAAATCATGGTAGCAGTCTATGCAACATTTATATATCACATGATTTGGATAGCCAGGAACTGAATTTTTAGAAACATTACTGTACAGAAAGACATTATAGTGCAACAAATTAAACTAGAAGTTAGGGAAAGAATGGATATGCTTAGGGGCTCAAAGAGAACTAGGAAATGCATAGGATTATTACAAGAGATATGTAATTAGCTGTTCTTTTTCTGAGGCCTATATGAGGTGCTCTTAGTTTGTAAATAATTTGGTTTATTGGAATGGTAATATTCACATGTGTTACCAAAAAGAATAATAAAACTCGTCGATAACAATATATATATATATATATATATATATATATATATATATATAT
>AWOL01S0095643.1:4597-20075 GCA_000715115.1 Nicotiana otophora
AATGGCATTTGTATCCTCAATATACTCATCTATATCCGCAAAAATATTCTCTTCTTTCGGCGCGCCCATGTTTACCTAATGACACCAAGCAAAGAAAGCAAAATGTGATGGAATAGAAGAAGACGTAAAGTAAAGAACATACTATTTAGTAATTTCAAAACCATATTCCCCGGCAACGGCGCTAAAATTTATACGCTCAAATTACACCTTAATAAATGGTGTAAGGTGGTCGATGTCAAATATAATAACTCAACTAAGTTGGGGTTGAATCCCACAGGGAATAGGTGTGAAAAGATTACCTGAGTAGTGTAAAAATTGACTTAAGTCGTAATCCTACTCCGTTAGTTTAAAAAGAGAGTGTTGTGATTGTGAATTATCAGGAAACTATTTTGTTACGAGAATGTAATTAATTCAATGGAATGTAATGCTATCGGTGTTAATATGATATATTTCGAATGGAAGGTCCTTTATATGCAAATGGTTCCTAAATGACTACCCAATATTTCCCAATAATTAGGTAGTATTGTTTCTTTATGATTTTTCCAAATATAAAAGAGTTACAGTTAAGAAAAACCAATATATCCCAAGTAGAACCCACTTATTTCTAAGCGATTCTATTAGTCAAGGTTTAAAGCGTTGAGTTTTTGCTATTCAATTCTACCAAACCCTAACCCACTTTTCCAAGTAAAGATAGAGTAAAATGGCATTAGTCAATATTTGCAACCATCAACAATAAATGAAGTGTGCGAAATGAATAAATATCAACCAACCATTATATATATATTCAATGGTAAACACCCATTAACATTACACCCATTTAGGGTCCACAACCTTAGTATTTAAAACTAGCTACGCATACTAGAATCCAAGAACAAAGTAATAAATAAAGTCATAAAGCTTACAAAGATAACAAGATTCTCTCTTCAAAAGCTTCCAAAATAATGGTGTATTCAATGCTCTAAGTGTAGCCTCTTTTTCAGACAAGATGTCCCACAAAACCCCTAGTTTTTATATTTATAATGGGCTAAAAGTTGAGGTCCAAAAGTGACAAAAATGCCCTGCAGGTCAAGTATGTGATCTCGCAGACAGCCTTCGCGGTCCGCATATCTTCACTTTCCTTCCCAGAGTTGGTTGCCCAGATCTCCAGTGTTCCGTCACATTTCCCTGTAGGTCAAGTATGCGAGAGTACAGAATAACAGAAATTTAGTTCTCGGAATCAACAAATTTGCACGACAGAATACAAGAAGGTGAAAGTTTCCTAAGGGTTCGACAACCTGTCGAAGATCAGTACAGACGTCTCCGTACCGATCCACAAGATTCCATTAAACCTGATCATGACTCGTGAGACCTATGTAACCTAGGCTTTGATACCAACTTGTCACGACCAAAAATATCACACGTCGTGATTGCGCCTATCTCAATACAAGCCGACAACATCAATAACCCACGATTTTCTTTAAGTTTAAAAATATAATATTTAATGTCAATACAAAAATCTCATTAATATCGACATAAAACACTCCCAAAACCCAGTGTCACTGACTACATAAGCATTTATACATTTCAAGTGTGGAAAACACGATCTATAATAATCTGAGACCAAATACAATAAACAAAAGGATAGGGAAGGAGAGACAAGGTTTGCAAAACATGGAAGCTACCTATGAATCTCCGGAAAATAAAACTGTGGGAAAGAGTCAACACCCACTACGTCCGGGATCAACTGGATCTGCACATGAAGTGCAGGGTGTAGTATGAGTACAACCAACTCAGTAAGTAACAATAATAAATAAAGAACTGAAAGTACTGACGAGCTTCACAACTAAGTCCAAATACAATACTTCACAACATAAAAAGGTAGGAATGCTTTCAATTTTAACATTTAAAACTCCACAGTAATTTCATATCAAATTTAACTGAAACAGAAATTATGTCTTTTAGAGTTTTCCAAAACAATGATATATGACAGCTGAAATGCAGCAATAATGGAATCAATGCATCCTCTCAAAGTAATAGTCACTCACTCCTATCATTCACTCTAACCTCACAGTCATTCTTTCCTCATAATTACTCATTCCTCTCAGTCCCTAAGCACTCGGCACTCGTACAGAGTAGGTACTTGCGCTCACTTGGGGTGTGTACAGACTTCGGAGGGGTTCCTTCAGCCCAAGTGCTATAACAAGCCAATCATGGCACAAATCAATGAAACATGTTGTGGCGTGCAACCCGATCCCATAAATATCCTCAAAATTAGGCCCTCAGTCTCACTCAGTCATCAACCTGGTCTGTCTCTCGGGCTCTCAGAAATCATAATAAGCAACCCACAACAATGATATGATGCATCAATAATGAATAAGAGAGACTTAGGTAAACATGTGCAAATAAAATTGTGACTGAGTGCAAAACATCAATTTAGCAGATAATTCCACAAGTACATGACCTATGTGGGTCCCAATAGTGTAAACATATGATTTATAGATCAATTTCTATAATATATGGGAAAATGTACGAATATCAACAAATTATGCAACTACACAGTTCCATGGAATCGATCAAGTCACAATTCCTATGGTGCACGCCCACACGCCTGTCACCTAGCATGTGCGTCACTTCAAAACCAGTCACATAACACATAATCCGGGGTTTCATACCCTCAGGACCAAATTTAGAACTATTACTTACCTCAAACCATGTAATTATTTATTCTGCAATGCCTTTTCCTCGTAAATTAGCCTCTGAATGCCTCGAATCTAGCCACAAATAATCCTCTCAGACAATAACAATTATTGGAATTAATTCCATAAGAAAATAATAATTTTCCAACAAAAATCTAAAATTTAACTTAAAACTCGCCTTTGGGGAACACATCTCGGAACCCAACAAAAGTTACAAAATCCGAAAAGCCTATACAGCCACGAGTCTAACCACACCAATTTTACCAAAATCCGACCTCAACTCAACCTCCAAATCCTCAAATCTTATTTTCAAATCCCTAAGTTCAAATCCCCGATTTACACCTCAACAACATGTAATCTAGCCGGATTATTCTATGATAATTCAATATTATGGCGTAGAAATGATTGCAAGTGACTTACGTCAAGATTTCTCATGATGGTTTGCTCAAACATCACCTCACCCGCTTTTGGTAATGTCACAAATAACAAAATTCCTCGGACCCTTCTGTTTTGTACACCGCCTAGTGCTTTCGCACATGCGTCTCATTAAGACGCTTCTCCGGTTCCCTCTTCTACGACCAAGCTGCCGCTTCTGGCTAATTGCGCTTCTGCGGAGCTTTGTCCGCATCTACAGACACGCTTCTGCGGTCTTGCCCAGCTCCCCTCACCTCCGCTTCTGTGACTTTTGAGTCACTTCTGCGAGTTTTCGTCCGCTTATGCGGACCTTGTGCACCTGCGATGCCCATTGCACTTCTGCGTGCTCGCACCTGCGAGCCAAATTCTGTAGATGTGATTGCACCAGAAGGAAGTAACTTCAGTTTTTCATCTAAATTCGAATTTGATCCGTTAACCACCCGAAACTCACCCGAGGCCCCCGGGACCTCAACCAAATATACCAACAAGTCCCAAAACATAATACGAACTTAATCGAGTCTTCAAATCACATCAAAAAACGTTAAAAACATGAATCACACATAGATTCAATCCTAATGAACTTTGAAAACTCACGATTTCTACAAACGATGCCGGAAATTATCAAATCACGTCCGATTGACTTCAAATTCTGCACACAAGTCATAAATTACATAACGAAGCTATTCAAATTTCAAGAATCTGATTCCGACACCGATATCAAAAAGTCAACCCCTGGTCAAACTTCCCAATAAATTTGACTTTCGCCATTTCAAGCTTAATTCTATACAGACCTCCAAATAATTTTTCGGACACGCTCCTTAGTCCAAAATCACCATACAGAGCTATTGAAAGCATCAAAATTCAAATCCGAGGTCGTTTACACATAAGTCAATATCCGATCAACGTTTCCTACTTAAGTTTTCAATTATGAGACTAAGTGTCTCATTTCATTTCGAAATCATTCCGGACCCGAACCAACTAATCCAGTAAGTCATAAAATAACTATAAAGCATAAATTGAACAGTAAATGGGGAAATGGGTTATAATACTCAAAATGACTTGTCGGGTCATTACACCTAGCCTCGGGTTGAAAGTAGTGACAAACGCGGAAGAAGGTCAGTATCTGACACCAGTAATCAATAATGAGGCAGGATGTGATAATATCATTAATAACAAATAACTCAAACGGTTTCATATTTAGCTCGATCACAAATACAAGGATACAGTTAAAGTCCAAATCTTTCACGGAATCCCAAAACTATGAGTTTATCAAAAATGTGATTTTCCACACGTTCAACAATAGATAAGCCTATTCATTTACTAGTTAGCATGAGGTAAATACATCTACATGCCTACATGTCAATATACATGCCAAGTCATCAAATGTCATATTACCGTCTAGCATGAGGAATATACATCTCTACGCCCATATGTCAAATGTACATGCCAAATAATAATTTCATAGAGATATAATCAAATACACAATCTTAGGACGCTCCATGTGCCTGACTCAAATACCCCACTTATTCACACACAATTACTCAGCACCGACGAGTGCTTGGCATCAATGTCTCTCACCAAAGCATGTGTAATATCAATGTGCCTGTGCCCACTCCTGGCATGTCAAACTTCGGAAGGGCGGATCCATCTAAGCACTAATCAAAATCACATAACCCAATCACGGGATCTGGTGCACGGCCTCAAAATTAGTGGCACCTACCCAAATGTGGGGCCTATCATATGCGCAACCTCAATATTAATAACATTATTGCAGCATGAGCCACAATCCAACTTGACTTAAAATACGGCTCTACGGCACACATCAGTCAACAATTCACTCAAGTCTCAAAATGTCAGCATTCACACAGAAACATGATCCAATTATATAACATTCAAGGACACCATAACATGTTGGGGCGAGACCGGCACTCGGTGGCTCACCTATCCTTGTGTACCAACTTGTGACTAAGTACCTCTGAACATATAATGTCATACTTTGGCCATGGGCCACATTGTAAGGTAATTTGCGAACCCTGACAAAACATCAATATAAACTCAGCCGACATAACTACTACATCCGGCAAACCAACAAAATATACATACAAGGCTTACAAGCCCAATATACTGCACTAACCGACATGATATATCTACAAGCCTCTAGTGATGTATGTACTATGATTGGAGCAGGGCCCCAACCTATCCATAACATATATATACATATATACACAAGATGCACATAAAACTCTAGACCCGGCAACTTCGAAGGACGGGGAGCTTACCGATCAAGCTCAACTCGGGCAATACCTACCGAGGAGGTCTACTCATCTGTCTGTCTGAACTTGCATGCATGCAATGCAGCGTCTCCAGCAAAAGGGATGTCCTTACAAAATAATGTACCGAGTATGTAAGGCAACAGATTAACTGAAAGCTAAAATTGAACTGATAATATAATAACTAAAAGTAACTGGGAGTCAAATATGATCTGAGGATATGCTTACCGGCTGATACTCACTCAATTCTCTCAATATAGTAAGTAAAATATCTGTCCGGCCCTATAATAACTGATCTGCCGTAGTAGGCTTGCTC
Source organism: Nicotiana otophora (assembly GCA_000715115.1). Classification (NCBI taxonomy): domain Eukaryota; kingdom Viridiplantae; phylum Streptophyta; class Magnoliopsida; order Solanales; family Solanaceae; genus Nicotiana; species Nicotiana otophora. The sequence goes on from AWOL01S0095643.1 coordinate 10,273, forward strand.
ATAGGTGCTCGGCCATACTAGGCTCTGTATCTCGGCCAACTGGGCTCGCTCATAGGCATTCGGCCATAGTAGGATCAGTATATAACTTACCATCTGATCAGAGGTTGCCCAATAGGGGCCTGCCCATCGATTATAGCTCGATGGTAATGAAAATACTGTAATACTGTATATACAGGCTCTCTACTCTCTTGACTGAAAGAAGACAATACTCAATTAAATATGAAGTCCCGATAAGGAGAATACTATAATTTATGAGACTAGGATAATGTATATAAATTCGGGAGTATGAACCTCTCTTTATGCCTAGTTATCAAACACATGTAATTACGAGATCATCCCAAAATGAAGGAAGGGCTTAGCCTTAACATACCTGAGTATATTTTCTTGACAATCCTTCCAACACACGTCAATAGCAACAATATGTGACGGAGAATCAAAGTAGGGGAAAATCCATATGATATTCTTGAGAAAGTTTGCATCGTACTTCTTTAGAATCGCAAAAATCTCACGTTACAGCTCCGACCATTGTAAATCACGTAAGCAGTTTCTCTTAAATGTGATGTTGTCTCTTCTAATCTTAAGGGTGGGTAAGAAAACATTAGCTAGTATTGTTAAAGTGAATATATTTGTACAATTCACGTTCATAAGGCTAAAGAAAATATTAACCTTGTTATGTACTCTAATAATGTGACACCTTGCTACACCTTATATGAGTCACTTAGTGGCTTTGTTAACCACTTCATGGGCTGCCACGTTGGTGGTAATATCCATCAAGCTTATCCAATTCTAATTAATTGTTAATTTATTAATCTCCCACTAACCAATAACTAACCAATTACCCACATATTTAAGAATTATCTCAAATTACTTAAAATACTACTTACTTTTAACACACCTTATACACCTTACTATCATGGTCACATGGTACCTTGTATGGCACTAGTCCATAAATGCCGGGTATTATAGCTCAGACCGTATATTACCCCAAATTGCCAAACTTCAACGAAACTTATTTTTTTCGATTGGCTTACCCTCTCACCGTCATGAATTTACTTATCACTTATTTGAAATAGCATAATACTTATAAACTCAAAATAATTTCCTTCCCGAACTTACGTCGATTAGCCTACGACAAACCTTTAACATACGAAAATATGGAATGTAACATCTCATTTTTGAGCTTTCATCAATTTACGTATGGCGTACTTTCATGTACGAAAATATGGGGTGTAACATTATTCCCCCCTTTGGAACATTCATCCTCGAATGTTGACTGATGCACTTATCATTATCATAACCTATAGCTCTTGCAAAAACTTTAGTACTCTCCTTGTCATCTAGGCAACTGTTCTGTGAATAAATCCAAAGGCCGGGGCATTCCCCCCTTTAGGCCTCTTGCTCACACCACGACTTGTGGTCAGAATTCTTCAAATCTTGTAACTATTTCTACCTTCTATCATGCAGCCTGTACCACCTTTTCCTTGTGTGTGCTCCTATGCAACTCTTTCCTCCAGCACTTTCCTCCAGCTTTTAGCCAATCGTTAAGCCTCACTTTGTAAACATATACAGAGCTTGTAAATATCCCAATGTGATCACCTTACGTGGGTATTTTAATCCTGTACATTTCATGAAATTTCCCCTTTTTTTCTTCAAATGATTATTCAATTGAAGGCCCAAACTTCATCCTTCATCTATCACAATTACGCCCTCATTCTACTACCAGGGTAGCATTCCATCTCTTCTAAATGCTACTAGTCTTAGACTCCTTTGAGTCCATTCAGGCTATACTGATCTTTCTATAACTCAGAGAGACCATTGTCTCTCTTGATTTCATGGGCTTAATCCTGAGGACTTATACATTTCTTGTCACCTCCTCACTCGTCCTTTCTTATCCTTACTCTTATCATAAAACCTTGTCTCTTTACTATACTTTAGCTTGAGACCTATACGTATCTATTTATGTTACTCGCAACCTCCCTTCAACTTGCTTGCAGCATGGATTTCCTTAGGTTATTCTGGAACATCATTCGAGACATCACATCTTCTCTAACTCTTCTTTACTCTCTTGGCTAGATCTCTCGGTACCTAGAAATCATAGGCTGGAAGATATGCTACTGACAATACCGCTATTAGTCCTGGATACTGAATCCCCATGCTTCTAGCACTCTATCTGAAGTATGGATTATCCAGAACCTTATGCACTTGAGTATCTCAAACGTTGTTCGCCTTTGCCTTACTTACCTTAAAGTCTTGCATCACATCTTCTATCTCTTTCATGACCTCCCTTCCACATAGTATAATTCATATCCACAACTTGAAGTTTTATTATACTACATGCACCTCTGGTGTATTCACAATCCGATGGGAGGTTCATACTGACTTCTTATGAGGCTGGTACTCTTCTAACTGGCTTTACCGCAGAGCCGTTATAGAATATGGCTACTGTACTATCTCTCTTGCACCTCTGATATTAAGAGTGACTCTACAATGTTCTGAATCATGATTTCTATACTTTTCTGGGTCCAATAATCAGACTCATTATTTACTTCGTTGATCTAAGTATTTAGTTTCCTCTTCCTTCTGATCAACTTTTATGTAGGCTTAAGCTATCCTCTAATCTGTGGCTCATGTTATTAGTTATTACTTTTAGCCTTTCATAGGCGATATGGAATATCCATGATATGATCCTTTAACAATTCAATCCTTTATCTATGACCCACACTCAATTCTTTCTTTTAACTTATACCAGAACCTTCTACGGTTGTATGGCTGTCAACATATATGCTGCATGGATAATACTGTGAATTCTTAAGTGCGTTCATACCGTTACCAACTCTGGATCATTGATCGAATAATTCCTTTCGTTCCTTCTCAGCTTTCTTTAAACTTAAGCTATTACGTTTCCTGGTCTTTCTGCCCCCTTGTTGCGTACATACTTAGCTTATCTTAGTACCCACACATATTGGAATTCCATATAACACATATGATCTCGAATATCACTTCTGATTTTTCTCCCCGTTCATTAGCCATGGTAGGTGCTACCTTCTTATAGAGTGCATACAATGTTGTTGTGAGACTATTATTACATGGCCATTTCCTATTTAGGTCACTGTGCTTAGGTTGAAGACTTCTTACTTATTTCCTCAGCTAGTCTTTGATTGTAGTACTTAGGGAGGACCCTCTGATTCTTGCAAGGCTGCGAGTTTATTACATCGTTTATCCGGCGGAATTTTTGATGTTCTTTCTTACTTGAAATTAATCTTCCTTACTTATCTTCATGCCCCTATGCTCCTAGGGTTGCTTCTGAGCTGATATTTTGAGTATATTCCCAGTGGTACTCTCTTTATCTCCGTAATGCTCATACGGTACCTTTACTACCCCAACTCCTATCTTAATATTTCTCAAGGTTACGATGTCATATCTGCGAGACTGAATGCTTCATGTTGGGGTTGACTATGTTTATCTTGGCACGATCTGTTGATTTGTCTATATCCTCTTGTCTAGCCATAACTAGGCTTTTCTTGAATCAACTACTGACTACTCGTTGGCCCATTCTCATCCGCGTAATCATTCTTAGGTTATTTCTTTTGTCTTAACTTACATCTCACGCTGGCTCCTTATTTATCAAAAACATCCCAGGCTGGAACCCTTACTTCCTCTCCTTGACGTCGTGCTTGCATAATGTTCTGGAGTCGTAGCATATCCGTAGGATTTGAATAAGTGCAATCTCATTCCTTTTTTTAACGCATTCTTCCTTTACTATTCCATAATTACTAGAATCACTTAATTCGGACTTAATGTCACATCACACCATATTCCCCCTTATAGGGGAGTACTAAGATTTAGTGCTATGATGATGTACGCATAGATATTTTACCTCTTTATCTTTGGCATCTTTTCATATCATCGATGACCCTTACTTGCCTTGCGGTAATCTTTTTGTATCAAGGAAAATAAAATTCCTTACTCGTGAGGGTGACACTCAGTGTAACTGGCACATACAGTCCCTTAAGCTTAACCTTGCTCACATTGCTGGCTTTAGGGAAGCGTCTCCCTGAATGACCATTCTCTGAATTTCTTGAGAATCTTCTTTTGTTGTCCATTCTATTATCGCCGGAACAAAATATGAAATTCTCATGATGTCGACCATTATCGAATCATTCAGTTCCTAATTCATGTGTAGTTTATCTTGTTCACCAATCCATACTGATTTTTTATTACTCTGGGGTCTAAGTTTTCCTTTTGGTAATCACGTTAGAGTCACGAACTTATTTCTCGAAATGAGGATATAACTTTATGGCCTATACGCTTTTGTTGTCTCAAGGCCTGTCACCTCTTGTCCTTTCCTTCACTTGACCATAGACTCTGTAATACTGTCATCTTTTTGATCTATCGTTGTCATCCATGTATCATATATTACTCATAATGCTTTATTGACTCTCTTCTTATAATCCGCTAACATTTATGTCTATCACTTTATTTAGAAAACTTCAACAAGACATTCTTTTGCTTTTACCTCCCTTTTGCTCTGTCCAGTGGCTCTTCAGGTTGNCCTCCAGCTTTTAGCCAATCGTTAAGCCTCACTTTGTAAACATATACAGAGCTTGTAAATATCCCAATGTGATCACCTTACGTGGGTATTTTAATCCTGTACATTTCATGAAATTTCCCCTTTTTTTCTTCAAATGATTATTCAATTGAAGGCCCAAACTTCATCCTTCATCTATCACAATTACACCCTCATTCTACTACCAGGGTAGCATTCCATCTCTTCTAAATGCTACTAGTCTTGGACTCCTTTGAGTCCATTCAGGCTATACTGAGCTTTCTATAACTCAGAGAGACCATTTTCTCTCTTGATTTCATGGGCTTAATCCTGAGGACTTATACATTTCTTGTCACCTCCTCACTCGCCCTTTCTTATCCTTACTCTTATCATAAAACCTTGTCTCTTTACTATACTTTAGCTTGAGACCTATACGTATCTATTTATGTTACTCGCAACCTCCCTTCAACTTGCTTGCAGCATGGATTTCCTTAGGTTATTCTGGAACATCATTCGAGACATCACATCTTCTCTAACTCTTCTTTACTCTCTTGGCTAGATCTCTCGGTACCTAGAAATCATAGGCTGGAAGATATGCTACTGACAATACCGCTATTAGTCCTGGATACTGAATCCCCATGCTTCTAGCACTCTATCTGAAGTATGGATTATCCAGAACCTTATGCACTTGAGTATCTCAAACGTTGTTCGCCTTTGCCTTACTTACCTTAAAGTCTTGCATCACATCTTCTATCTCTTTCATGACCTCCCTTCCATATAGTATAATTCATATCCACAACTTGAAGTTTTATTATACTACATGCACCTCTGGTGTATTCACAATCCGATGGGAGGTTCATACTGACTTCTTATGAGGCTGGTACTCTTCTAACTGGCTTTACCGCAGAGCCGTTATAGAATATGGCTACTGTACTATCTCTCTTGCACCTCTGATATTAAGAGTGACTCTACAATGTTCTGAATCATGATTTCTATACTTTTCTGGGTCCAATAATCAGACTCATTATTTACTTCGTTGATCTAAGTATTTAGTTTCCTCTTCCTTCTGATCAACTTTTATGTAGGCTTAAGCTATCCTCTAATCTGTGGCTCATGTTATTAGTTATTACTTTTAGCCTTTCATAGGCGATATGGAATATCTATGATATGATCCTTTAACAATTCAATCCTTTATCTATGACCCACACTCAATTCTTTCTTTTAACTTATACCAGAACCTTCTACGGTTGTATGGCTGTCAACATATATGCTGCATGGATAATACTGTGAATTCTTAAGTGCGTTCATACCGTTACCAACTCTGGATCATTGATCGAATAATTCCTTTCGTTCCTTCTCAGCTTTCTTTAAACTTAAGCTATTACGTTTCCTGGTCTTTCTGCCCCCTTGTTGCGTACATACTTAGCTTATCTTAGTACCCACACATATTGGAATTCCATATAACACATATGATCTCGAATATCACTTCTGATTTTTCTCCCCGTTCATTAGCCATGGTAGGTGCTACCTTCTTATAGAGTGCATACAATGTTGTTGTGAGACTATTATTACATGGCCATTTCCTATTTAGGTCACTGTGCTTAGGTTGAAGACTTCTTACTTATTTCCTCAGCTAGTCTTTGATTGTAGTACTTAGGGAGGACCCTCTGATTCTTGCAAGGCTGCGAGTTTATTACATCGTTTATCCGGCGGAATTTTTGATGTTCTTTCTTACTTGAAATTAATCTTCCTTACTTATCGTCATGCCCCTATGCTCCTAGGGTTGCTTCTAAGCTGATATTTTGAGTATATTCCCAGTGGTACTCTCTTTATCTCCGTAACGCTCATACGGTACCTTTACTACCCCAACTCCTATCTTAATATTTCTCAAGGTTACGATGTCATATCTGCGAGACTGAATGCCTCATGTTGGGGTTGACTATGTTTATCTTGGCACGATCTGTTGATTTGTCTATATCCTCTTGTCTAGCCATAACTAGGCTTTTCTTGAATCAACTACTGACTACTCGTTGGCCCATTCTCATCCGCGTAATCATTCTTAGGTTATTTCTTTTGTCTTAACTTACATCTCACGCTGGCTCCTTATTTATCAAAAACATCCCAGGCTGGAACCCTTACTTCCTCTCCTTGACGTCGTGCTTGCATAATGTTCTGGAGTCGTAGCATATCCGTAGGATTTGAATAAGTGCAATCTCATTCCTTTTTTTAACGCATTCTTCCTTTACTATTCCATAATTACTAGAATCACTTAATTCGGACTTAATGTCACATCACTCCATATTCCCCCTTTTAGGGGAGTACTAAGATTTAGTGCTATGATGATGTACGCATAGATNACCATATTCCCCCTTATAGGGGAGTACTAAGATTTAGTGCTATGATGATGTACGCATAGATATTTTACCTCTTTATCTTTGGCATCTTTTCATATCATCGATGACCCTTACTTGCCTTGCGGTAATCTTTTTGTATCAAGGAAAATAAAATTCCTTACTCGTGAGGGTGACACTCAGTGTAACTGGCACATACAGTCCCTTAAGCTTAACCTTGCTCACATTGCTGGCTTTAGGGAAGCGTCTCCCTGAATGACCATTCTCTGAATTTCTTGAGAATCTTCTTTTGTTGTCCATTCTATTATCGCCGGAACAAAATATGAAATTCTCATGATGTCGACCATTATCGAATCATTCAGTTCCTAATTCATGTGTAGTTTATCTTGTTCACCAATCCATACTGATTTTTTATTACTCTGGGGTCTAAGTTTTCCTTTTGGTAATCACGTTAGAGTCACGAACTTATTTCTCGAAATGAGGATATAACTTTATGGCCTATACGCTTTTGTTGTCTCAAGGCCTGTCACCTCTTGTCCTTTCCTTCACTTGACCATAGACTCTGTAATACTGTCATCTTTTTGATCTATCGTTGTCATCCATGTATCATATATTACTCATAATGCTTTATTGACTCTCTTCTTATAATCCGCTAACATTTATGTCTATCACTTTATTTAGAAAACTTCAACAAGACATTCTTTTGCTTTTACCTCCCTTTTGCTCTGTCCAGTGGCTCTTCAGGTTGCTCAACGTTCTCGCTCTACTAGGAATGGGAGCCACACTAAGGTAATATTTATCCCTTCCAAGCTTTCAGTTGGCCTATCTTCTGAATTCTTGATCATGCTAGTACTCACATCTATTTATAATATTCTAGAGTGCACCATCTGGATGTCTCAGAATGAGATCTATTAGCACGTTTGCAATATCCTTTGAAAATGTCAACTAACGCAAACAATCCATCGACCATTTTGGGTCGCTCTAACCCTAGCCGGATCCTGATATCCCGTCCTTTTCTTAACTACACCTGTTAGCCCTCATAGGGTATAACTGAGGTGGGTGTGGCCAGTTATACATACCTCTGTTACTATTGAAGGTAACTCACAATGCCTATATTTTTATGCCAGAGTGGAAAATACCGATAATGTTTATTAACTGGTACCTCGTACCCTTCTCATCTTGCTCCTTTTACTTGTCGAAGCTTGTATCTACCTTCTGAGTCTCTCATTGACTGTCACCATAAGGGTGGATACATATTCTTTCCTTAAGGTTCCTTATCGATAAGCTTATACGTCTTAGCACACACATGATCTACTGAAGACCTTACATTTACTCATCATAAGCATCATGCAAAATCTAGTTCCTCGGACTCAACTCTCCCACAACCACATACAATCTCTTACCAACTGTGTTTTGGTTGTAGGTATCGTCTTATTACGAGTAACATAGAGTTTAGGAGTTTGAATTCTTACAAAGGAGCTCTACCACACAATCTAGAGTAAGAAGAAAGAGTGATAGTCCTAAATACCCTATAGCCTCCTGCTTATAAGTGTGGTGAACGACACAGCCATAAACAAGGCTCTACTAGACACGGCTTGTAGACTCCCTGGGAGGCGAGACCGGCACCTAGTGCCTCACCTATCCTTGTGTACCAACTTGTGACTAAGGAAAACTGAACATATAATGTCATACTTTGACCATGGGCCACATTGCAAGACAATTTGCGAGCGCTGACAAAACATCAATATAAATCTGGGCCGACAAGGCTGACATAACTACTACAGCTGGCAAACCAACAAAATATACATACAAGGCTTACAAGCCCAACATACTGCACTAACTGACATGATATGTCTACAAGCCTCTAGTGATGGATGTAATATGATCGGAGCAGGGCCCAGACCTATGCATAACATATATATATACATATATAAACGAGATGTGCATAAAACTCTAGACCCGGCAACTCCAAAGGATGCGGAGCTTACCGATCAAGCTGAACTCGGGCAATACCTACTACGGAGGTCTACTCGTCTGTTTGTCTGAACCTGCACTCATGCAATGCAGCATCCCCGGCAAAAGGGACGTCAGTACGAAATAATGTACCGAGTATGTAAGGCAATAGATAAACTAAAAGCTGAAACAAAATTGATAATATAATAACTGAATGTAACTGGTAGTCAAAGATAATCTGAAGATATGCTTACCTGTTGATACCGACTCAATTCTCTCAATATAGTAAGTAAAATAGTTGTTCACCCTATAAGGCTCGGTATATATATAACGTCTTTGCCATAGTAGGCTCGCTCATAGGCGCTCGGCCATACTAGGCTATGTATCTCGGCCAACTGGGCTCGCTCATTGGCGCCTGGCCACAGTAGGCTCGGTATATAACTTACCATCTGATCAGAGGTTGCCTAATAGGGGCTTGCCCATCGATTATAGCTCGATGGTAATGAAAATACTGCAATACTGTATATCTAGGCTCTCCGCTCTCTTGAATAAAGAAGACAATACTCAAATAAATGTGAAGTCCCGATAAGGAGAATACTGTAATTTATGAGACTAGGATAATGTATATAAATTTGGGAGTATGAACTTCTCTTTATGCCTCGTTATCAAACACATGTAATTACGAGATCATGCCAAAATGAAGGAAGGGCTTAGCCTTAACATACCAGTGCCGATTTTCTTGTAGATCATGCCAACACACGTCAATAGCGACTACATGTGATGGCGAATCGAAGTAGGGAAAAATCCACATGATATTCTTGAGAAAGATTGCACCGTACTTCCTTAGAATCGTAAAATCTCAGGTTAGAGCTCCGACCATTGTAAATCACATATGAAAATTCTCTGAAACGTGATGCGATCTCTTCTAATCTTAAGGGGGGGGGGGTAGGTAG
>AWOL01S0095647.1:5133-21402 GCA_000715115.1 Nicotiana otophora
TATATAAATCGTCCCCGAATGCGTAAAAAATAATATGCCACCTCGTCCTCCCTCCACCCTCCTACAAAATGTTTATACCCTTCTTCATATTTCTTTATAGTATATTTTTTAATCACCCAATTTGACTTCTCCCTACAACAATTACTATATATCATAGAGTAACAATATATAGTAATATATGATATATTATATACATAAATATTAATTAAAGGAAGACTGCAATTTACTGTTCACTATTGGATTTTAAGGTGTTAATTAATATTTGTATATTGTAAATTACATATAATATATGATAGATATGTTTTACATATTGTATATTATATGCTATATATTATAATGTATAATTTTCAAACCTAATAACTCATCATATTTCTTGAAGATTGATTTTCTCTAATTAAAATGATGGCGCGACGATGGTGATAAATTGACTATGGGAAATATTCCTAGTTTCCTACTATATGTATACAAAGTAGAGAATGAAATTGAAAGAATAAAAGAATCTCAAGATGGAGAATCAATTTTAATGGAGGATGGAGTGAGTTTTTATGGAGAATTTATAGTAATAATCTATAATTAACAAAACTGAGAATTTTAAGGGGGGAAATTATGGATATGTTTCACAATCAGATCCCTTTTTTTATAGAAACTCCGCGGTATTTTAGGGTGCATTTTTTATACATTGATCATGTTTATGTTGCAGAATATGTTATTATTTTAAAATTTGAAGATTATGGAATTTTTTAAATCCATAAGTAAACATGAAAATTCCCCCTTTCTTATTCAAATTACTTGTGAACGCCATAACCCCCTAGTAATTAGATACTCATGGCAGCATCATCCTCTCACGTTGCAATCTATCCATGAATTCCCTGAGCAATTCCGTCCTTTCCTGTTTAACTTTGAAGATATCTTTCATCCTTTGTTTTTTTACTTTTTGGACCCCCGAATGTACTTTTATCAATGAATTTGCAAGCTGAGCAAAATAGTCAATAGAGTTTTTAAGTAAGAGTGAGTACCATGTTAACTCCCCTTTCGTGAGAGTTTCACCAAACTTTTTAATCAAGACTGATTCAATTTCCTACTTGGTTAAATCATTGCATTTGACCCTTGTGGTGAATGAAGTAATGTGATCTCATGGGTCAGATGTCCCATCATATTTAGGGATATAAGGCATTTTAAACTTTTTGAGAATTGGTAAAGGTGTTGCACTTGTCTTCCAGGGGTGTTGCGAATATTTGTCAATATCCACACCCTTGATTATTGGAGGCACGCCAGGTATTTGCTCTATACGCTCATTTTGCTCCCTGAGCTGTTTCTGCAAAGTTAGTACTAAACTTTGTAAAGTGAAATTATTCGGTGTACCTGATACTCCATCTCTAGATTCGTTTGGTATTTCTCCATTTCCTGAATTGGCAAGCCCTGAATGCAGATTTTCCAGGGTGATATTCACTGGTGGAGGAGTTTGCACAACATTGGGCAATCCACTTGCAAAAGCCCGCAATGCTTCATTCACGTGTTGTGCAATCAACTGCTTCAAAGTATCTTGCTCGTTATCTTATTCACCTTCTTGTTGCCCATCAGTGCGAGTAGCAAACCTTTAAGGAGAATGTCACGACCAAAAAGCCACAATAGGTTGTGATGGCATCTAAGACCGCCGTCAGGCAAGCCAATGTGAATTGTAACTTTGAGGTGACACACATGCTAGGTGACGGGCGTGTGCGCGTGCACCATGTGAATTGTAACTCTGTTACTTCTGTGGTACTGTGTAGTTACCTGATCTTATCTGTAACCATGAAATCCCTACGTACTAGAGCTATTGAGTTGTGATCAATGTTATAAACCATGTCTAGGCTACATACTTATTATGTTGAGACCCACTGAGGTCATTTATGCTGTTGAGTTATTTACTTATATTGCATTTACATACTCAGTCATACGCATTCATATGCATATCATATCTCAGTCTTTGTTACCATTTATTGATATATTACATCATTATTTTTGGGCTGATTCTTTTCATGACACTGAGACCCGAGAGACTGGAGAGATTGATGACTGAGTGAGGCCGAGGGCCTGATGATGAGGATGTTTATGGGATCGGACTGCACACTGCAACAGGCCATATTGGCTTTATATACATTGATTTATGATGGGATCGAGTTGCACGTTGCAGCATGCTTTATTGCATTATGCCATGATTGTCTTGATATAGCGCTTGGGCTAAAGGAGCCCTTTCGGAGTCTACACACACACCCAGTGAGCGCAGGTACCTACTAAGTGCGAGTGCCGAGTGCGACTACCGAGCGATTGGGAGGATTGAGTGACTGTGAGGATCTTTCATGTTGTTTAATTGTGGAGCAAAGTAGATTTTCATGTCTTCTTGATGAGTTTGGACTTAGGGAGATTAAGTGAGCGCGTAGTGATTGTGGCTGCGAAAGGGTATATTAAGATGACAATTTTAGGCAAAGCATGTGGGTTATCTCATGCGGAGTAATATACGGAGGTGTGCTCCTAATAATGTTGTGCGGAGAATTTCTTTTTTACCAGAGGGGTGTATGTGTTGAGATCTGAATTTAAATCTGGTTGAGAAAGTTGACTTGACTGTCAAGAGAAATAAATGCGAGCTTAGCAGATGATTGAGGTATTTTATGGTTGGTGTGGCATGAGCTTGAGAAGAATTTTCGTCGAACTGACTACGGTATTATGGCAGTAATAGAGTATGGATATTGTGAGTTATGGAATGCTTTGTTCTATGGCTTTGAGCCAAGTGGGGGAGTCTGTTATCTACGATTTGATTACACGGTTATGTGTTGTATTAGTTTTGGTCTGAGGTATACTTGTGGAATAGTTATGACTTGCAGAGGTTGAGATGGAGGATGAGTCGAGTAAGGAAATTCCTAGATACGGGTTATATTGAACTTTATGAGTGTATGAAAATCACAGAATGAGTTGAGTTGTTATTCGTGACGGATGTAGTGTACACGGTGTATGAATTTGCTCGGTTGTGTTAAGGCAGGGTTACTTCTTTGAGTGTTGTTGTGCTAATGGGCACGTTTCTTTCAGCTCGTTTGGGCGGAGCAATTTAGATTTGAGCAGAGTGGATGACTCTCAAGAAGGTTCTATAGATTTAAAGATTTATATGTAAGCAATGGAGAATTTTTCAGATTTGTATATCGCTAGAATCGGTTAGTTACATTGGAGGGTGTCGGGACTTGCCGTAATTCTGTATGACTATAGATTCTACATTTCAGTATAAGAAAGGAAAGAGGAATAATTTTAATTTCACATAAGGTCTTTCAGAGTGGGTGTCTCGGTTATGGTATTTATGGGGGGTGCTTAGAAAGAATACAATGGCTTATGGGCCTTAGGGCGGTGTGGTTTTATGTTAGGATGTCTTGCAATGAGCTTTTGGTAAGGATTGTGGAGTTCTGACAAGGAGAAGTGTAAACTTAAGGATTATTCAGAAGAAACTCAGAGAAAATAGAACGACTGGGTAGTAGGTTGGACCAGTATGGTAATGGTATGATCGGTTCTTTGGTAATTATGATGTGGTGAGACTTTACAAATATTTTGGTGACCTTCGTAGCTTGGTAGAGTTAGAGAGATTCATCTCTAATAGTTTGGTTATGTGCAAATGGATTTCAAAGTGTTCTTGATAGTTTCTATCATGGTTTGAACCGGATATTGTTTTTTACCGATGTGGGAAACGTGTTTTGTATTATGATTTCCTCCTAGAAGGAAGCAGGAGGAAGGTTGCTAACTAAACGGATATGTAAATTGCTGGTGACTCAGAGTTGATAATGAGATTCTTGTGCTTTTCACATGATGGAATGATAGATGTGGTGTGTCGTGCATGATTAAGATTTACATGTACAAGGTGGCAGTTCGGTCTTGAAGGGAAGGTCACGAAGTTTGGACAGAATGGTCAATTTTAAATATTTAGAAGAATGTTATAACTGCTCGGTAATTCCTGAGAAGGGTGCGTATTTCAGAAGGCACATAGTGTTTTGACTTACGGATGTTCAACGGTATTGCGGTACTCACCCGGTTGATAGACTATTGATATTTCAATTATTGCTATGTGGCACGGAAAAAGTTTGGAAGAATTCCTTGTGGGATGATTGTGCATGAAAGATGTGTTAGTCATTCGAGTGTTGGAGTTGGGACCAGTTACTGTAATTCATGTGTTCTATGAGATTGGAAACTGGGAATTCTCAGAAGCATATTATTTCGGGGTTGCAGCCTGTTTGAGGTGAGTATTTTATTTAAAACTCAGTAGATGCAGTAGTTGCGTTAATTATTTGTGACAACTACGCGATACAAGTGTGTATATATGTGAGGTTTGAGCTCATGTGCAAGCATCTGTGCAAGTATTCATACTCGGAAGAATGCTTAGACTATGATATGCCTAGAGTCGATTGTTAGGCTTAAAGTTATAATATTTCTCGTATTTGAACCTTTGTTGAGAACTATCTAGGCTATACTTGAGGTTACAAAGAGGCTAATTCCCTAAATAAACTGGGTAGTTACTATTTATGCGTTAAATTGCCGATTTGAGTTGTGATAGAACACTTTGCACATGCCTACTCTATGGCGTGTTAATTATACCAGTCCATAAGAATATGGATATTATTTCATGTATCATATATATGTGTACTTAATTGATTGTTGATGTATGATATGCTTCGACTGGAGGCCTACCATGCCAGACGGATTATGTTATTGGCACGTGAATTGTCCGTGCAGATTCATATATTAATACTATAGCACGTAAGTTGTCCGTGCAGTTGATGTTAATGTGAGCTCTAGGAAAGCTGGTTACCGTTATTAGATTTGTGTGTCTTGGTTCTACTATATATGATGAGCTCATAGCATTGCGGTTGTGGTGGTGCCTGTTGAACTTGCAATACGGTTCTCTTCTTTGATACATTTCATATTTTGGAGAACACGGATTGCGCAGTTGTGGCTTGAGTTATATTAGTGTGTCATGTCTGTGGGATAGTTATATTGGTGTATTGGTGTGTCATGTCTGTGGTTTGATGTGGGATTTAATACTAGTATCAGGTTGGTTTTGAGTAGTTACTGTGATTGGGAATTGTGATGCGAGTTGTGTAGTATGTTATGTGATTATATGTGGGGTTATGGTCATGGCTTGATACAGCTTGTTCAAACTTATATAGTGGGTAGATGTGCGATCGGGTCTTGTAAGAAATTCTGGATGTTGGAAATTGGGTTCTAAGTTTTACGGATTAAGGTTAAAGTAATTATCTTCAATTATGTTGTGTTGTCAGACCTATATGGAATAGGGTGGCGTGGTATCACCCTCGAACATGTGCGCGGTAAGGTGGAATAGTGATTTGAAGATTTAGGAACAACTCTTGGCACGTTCTAGGACGAACGTATGTTTAAGTGGGAAAGAATGTAATGACCCGACTTATCGTTTTGAACATCTACGCTCCTTTCAACAATTCGAAGTCTTGAGCAGCTTCGTAATGTGTATTATGACTTGTGTGAATTGTCGGCTTTGATTTTCGGATGATTCGGAATTAAATTAAAAGAACAATACTTGTTTAGAAGCTTAAATGAAAAGAGTTGACCCATTTGACTTTTTATGCAAATGACACCGGAATGGAGTTTTGATGGTTCCAATAGCTCCGTATGGTGATTTTGGACTTAGTAATGTGTCCGGATATTCATTTTGAAGTTCGTAGTTAAATCTGGCTTGAAATGGCAAATAAGAAATTTAAAGTTTGGAAGTTTGACTGGAGAGTTCACTTTTTAATATCGGGGTCGGATTCATATTATGGAAATTGGAATATCTTCGTTGTGTCATTTATGACTAGTACGCAAAATTTGAATTCATTCCGGATTAATTTGATATGTTTCGGTGCGAGGTTTGAAAGCTGAAAGATTTAAAGTTCATTAAGTTTCAATTGGGGTGTGATTCATATTTTTAATGTTGATTGATGTGATTTAAGGCATCGACTAAGTTCGTATGATGTTTTAGGACTCGGTTATATATTTGGTTAAGGTCCTGAGGGCCTCGGGTGAATTTAGGATGGTTAACGGAATTTAAGTTGGATATTACTAGAATGTTTCGATGTTAATTTTTTAAGAATACGTGGTATCACATTAAGCAAATGAGCTCCAAATTCAATTTTGATTGAAGCATTATATCCGTATTGAAATTAGGGAGCCATAGCAAAAAGAATCATCAAATTCGAACATCGTATGAGAGAGTTATACCCATTTTCGTGTCAGAAAAAACTAAAATCATGTCACCGCGCTCAGGGTAGCGTGGGGCGCTAGCCCTAGCGCTAGGATGTTAAAGGTTCTGGAAACAGCGCCACAGGCAGCACCCCATGCCACCTGTGGCGCCCTAACATTAAAATCCCTATAAACGGGTGATTTTTGCCATTTTTGACAAAAACAAAGTTGGGGAGCTCGATTTGGGCGATTTGCAGAGGCAAATTTCACCACACAACTTGGGGTAAGTGTTCTTGACTCCCTTGTGATTACATTCCATGAATTAATCTTCATTTTCGGCGTTAGATTATTGATTTTTCAAGAGAAATCGGAGAATATTTCTACAATTCCATAAAATGGATTGTCGAGATTTGAACATCGATACAGAGTGAGATTTGAGTAAAATTAGTATGGTTGGACTCGTAATTGAATGGGTTGTCGGATTTTGTGAGTTTCGTCGGATTTCGAGATGTAGGGCCCACTGTCAATTTTTCGAGCGGAGTTGGGAATTTTCGTAAATTGTTAAATTGTAAGCATTACAGTAAATTGTGATTAATTTGCACGTTGTTTGAATATATACGAATCGTTTGGCTTGAATTGAGGAGATAGGAAGGTGTATGGAGGTTGATACGTGCGGAATAGGATTTTCGGAGTATTGTACAGCTTGCTCGGTAATGGATTTGGCTTGTTCGAGGTAAGTAACATTTCTAAACTTGGTGCTGAGGGTATGAACCCTGAATATACGTGTTATGTGTGTTTTGTTGAGGTGACGCACATGCTAGGTGACGGGCGTGTGGGCGTGCACCATGTGAATTGTAACTCTATTATTTCTGTGGTACTGTGTAGTTACCTCGTCTTATCTGTAACCATGAAATCTCTACGTGCTAGAGCTATTGAGTTGCGATCCATATTATAAACCATGTCTAGGCTACATACTTATTCTGTTGAGACCCACTGAGGTCATTTCTACTGTTGAGTTATTTGCTTATATTGCATTTACATACTCAGTCATACGTATTCATATGCATATCATATCTCAGTCTCTGTTACAATTTATTGATACATCATATCATTATTTTTAGGCTGATTCTTTTCATGACACTGAGAGCCTGATAGACTGGAGAGATTGATGACTGAGTGAGGTCAAGGGCCTGATGGTGAGGATGTTAATGGGATCGGGTTGCACGCCGCAACAGTCCATATTGGCTTTATATATATTAATTTATGATGGGATCGGGCTGCACACCGGAGCATGCTTTATTGATT
Source organism: Nicotiana otophora (assembly GCA_000715115.1). Classification (NCBI taxonomy): domain Eukaryota; kingdom Viridiplantae; phylum Streptophyta; class Magnoliopsida; order Solanales; family Solanaceae; genus Nicotiana; species Nicotiana otophora. The sequence continues at coordinate 12,646 of AWOL01S0095647.1, forward strand.
TATGCCATGATTGGCTTGATATAGCGCTTGGGATGAAGGAGCCCCTCTGGAGTCTGTACACACCCCCAGTGAGCACAGGTACCTACTAAGTGCGAGTGTCGAGTGCGACTACCGAGCGATTGGGAGGATTGAGTGACTGTGAGGACTGAGTGACTGGGAAGACTGAGTAACTGGGAGAACTGAGTGAATGGTTTTATTACTGAGTTGCATTGCATTGACATGCACACTTGACATAAATGCATAGAGATGCACTTTTTCTCATGCTGTACGATATTGTGTCATTCATGACTTCGCATACTCATAGACATGTAGGCATAGAGATGTATTTTGCTCATGCCATTTGAAAATGAAACATCCTATCTGTTGTTGAAAGGGTTTTGGGAAAAAATCACAGTTTTACAAAATGTACTCATATTTTGGTGATTTCGGTAAAAGATTTGGGTTTTCGCTAATATATTTGAAACGTAGGCCTATTGTTCTGGAACTGTGAACGAGCTGATCATTTTATCTCTGAGCTACTTCTTTTATTACTTCCATTATGTTATTATGGAGTGTTTTTGGCTATTATTGTTGGACCCTGACCTGTGTTCCAGCTCGTCACTACTTTCAACCTAAAGTTAGGTTTGTTACTTATTGAGTACATGGGGTCGGTTATACCCATACTACACTTCTGCACCTTGCGTGCAGATATTGGATGTTGATGTTGTTGTGATTTATGCGAGCTGGATTTGATGACGTACCTGCATTCCGGTTGTAGCTACCTCTTGTTCATGTTAGCCTTAGATTTATAAAAATCTATTTATGTACGTTTCGAACAGATGATGTATTTATTTCATACTAGGTTTGTAAATTCTAATTTTAGAAGCTCATGATTTGTACTACCAGTCCTTGGGGAGTATATTAGAGTTAGCTAATTATTAATTGAATCGCATTGTTGTTATTTGGCTTACCTAGCGGGTGAGGTTAGGTGCTATCACGGCTAGTTGGATTTTGGGTCGTGACAAGTTGGTATCAGAGCTTTAGGTTCATAGGTTCTACAAGTCATGAGCAAGTGTCTAGTATAGCCTTGCAGATTGGTATGATGACGTCCATACTTATCTTCGAGAGGCTACAGGGCATTTAGGATAATTTCTTATCTTTCTTTCCTTATCGTGCATAATTGATTCAGTTTCAAACATAACTTTTTGAATTCCTTTCACGCATTCATGTGCGAATGTGAGCCCTCGGTATCAGCCGTGCATCGCCGGCTTGTGATTCCAGGGATGAGGTGCGATATGTGATTTCTATGTTTTGGTGATGGGCCAGTTTGGAGGACTTGAGGCCAGGTTTAGACCGTAGCTTAGGCTCGGTAGCTTCAATTGTGTGAACTTATACATTTGGACTCATATGTCCGGTAGTGTCCCTATGAGTGGAATTTATGGCTCGATGAGCGGTTGAATAGCTATATGATGAGCATGATGTGACTACGGAATGTGTTCAAATGGTTTGATAGTGACGAGAATAGTTTGCTTGAGATGTGGTGTCTGTGTTGATTTGACGTATAGTCTCGAGTATGAATGTGTTAAAGGATCTTTCATGTTATTTAATTCTGGAGCGAAGTAGATTTTCATGTCTTGTTGATGAGTTCGGACTTAGGGAGATTAAGTGATCACGTAGTGATTGTGGCTGCGAAAGGGTATATCAAGATGTCAATTTTATGCAAAGCATGTGGTTTATCTTATGTGGAGTAATATACGGAGGTGTGCTCCTTATAATGTTGAGCAGAGAGTTTCTTTTCTACCAGATGGGTATATGTGTTGAGATCTGAATTTGAATCTGTTTGAGAAAGTTGACTTGTCTGTCAAGAGAAATAAATGCGAGCTTAGCGGATGATTGAGTTATTTTATGGTTGGTATGGAATAAGCTTGAGAAGAATTTTCGTCGAACTGACTACGCTACTATGGCAGTAATAGAGTATGGATATTGTGAGTTATGGAATGCTTTGTTCTATGGCTTTGAGCCAAGTGGGGGAGTTTGTTATCTACGATTTGATTGCACGGTTATGTGTTGTATTGGTTTAGGTCTGAGGTATACTTGTGGATTAGCTATGACTTGCAGGGGTTGAGATGGAGGATGAGTCGAGTAAGGAAATTCCTAGATGCGGGTTATATTGTACTTTATGAGTGTATGAAAATCACATAATGGGTTGAGTTGTTATTCGTGACGGATGTGGTGTGCACGGTGTATGAATTTGCTCGGTTGCGTTAAGGCAGGGTTACTTCTTTAAGTGTTGTTATGTTAATGGGCACGTGTCTTTCGGCTCGTTCGGGCGGAGCAATTTAGATTTGAGCAGAGTGGATGACTCTCAAAAAGGTTCTAAAGAGTTAAAGATTTATATGTAAGCAATGGAGAATTTTTCAGATTTGTATATCACTAGAATCGGTTAGTTACATTGGAGGGTGTCAGTACTTGCGGTAATTCTGTATGACTATAGATTCTACATTTCAGTATAACAAAGGAAAGAGGAATAATTTTAATTTCACATAAGGTCTTTCAGAGTGGGTGTCTCAGTTGTGGTATTTATGGGGGGTGCTTAAGAAGAATACAACGGCTTATGGGACTTAGGGCAGTGTGGTTTTATGTTAGGATGTCTTGTAAAGAGCTTTGGGTAAGGATTGTTGAGTTTTGACAAGGAGAAGTGTCAACTTGAGGATAATTCAGAAGAAACTCGGAGAAAATAGAACGACTGGGTAGTAGGCTGGACCAGTATGGTAATGGTATGTGTAATGAACCAACCGGTCATTTTGAGCATTTGCACTTCGCTCGATAGTTTACGGGCATGAATAGCTCCGTATAAAGTATTATGACTTATGTGAATCGTCGATTTTGATTTTTAGGTTATTCGGAATCGAATTGGAAGAATGGATTCATTGTTGAAGTTTTAAATTGGGAGAGTTGACAAGTTTGACATTTTGTAAATTTGAACCCGGAACGGAGTCTTGTTGGTTCCGGTAGGTCCTTTGGGTGATTTTCAACTTTGGAGCGTGCCCGGATTGTGATTTGGAGGTCCGTAGTGGAATTTGGCTTGAAATGGCGGAAATTGGATTTTTTGAAAAGTTTGACCGAGAGTGGACTTTTTGATATTGTATTCGGATTGTGATTCCGGGAATTGGAATAGCTTCGTTATGTCATTTGGGACTTGTGTGAAAAATTTGAGGTCAATCGGATGTGATTTGATAGGTTTCGACATCAGTTGTGGAAGTTTGAAGTTCAAAGTTCATTAAGTTTGATTTGAGGTGTGATTCGTCGTTTTGATGTTGTTATGCGTGATTTGAGACCTCGAGTATGTCTGTGTTATGTTATTGGACTTGTTGGTATATTCGGACAGGGTTCCGAGTGCCTCGGATGATTTTCGGACGAGGTTCGGATCACTTTCGTTGCATAGTGCAGTGCAGAAGGTTGCTGGTTCTGGTGTGCTCGCACCTGCGGCTGGTTTTGCCCAGGTGCGATAGTCGCAGAAGCGATGGAGGAGTCGCATGAGCGTGAAGGGGAGCTGGGCGTGAGGATCGCAGGTGCGGGTGCTTGGACACACCTGCGCAACCGCAGATGTGGTTGAAGTGCACTGAAGCGCGATCGCTGAAGCGGCTTAAAGACCGCAGGTGCAAGGGATTGCTGGGTCAGTTGTTTTCGCATAAGAAAAGTTTTACAGCAAAAGCGGTGGTCGCAGATGTGACGAATTGTCCGCAAATGCGGAATCGCTGGGCAGAAGCTATATTATCGAGGGTTTTGGTTCTTTTTCATTTTGGGAGCTATGGAGCTCGGATTGAGGCGATTCTTGAGGCAATTTGCACCATATGAATTGGGGTAAGTGTTCTCTACTCGGTTTTGGTTATATTTCATGAATCTACCTTCATTTTTGGTAATTGGATTGTGAATTTTAAAGAGGAAATTTGTGGTTTTGGCCTAAAGTTTCATAATGTGAATGTTTGAGTTTTGAACATTGATTCGAAGTCAGATTTGAGTGAAACTAGTATGGTTGGACTCGTAATTGAATGGGTTATCGGATTTTGTGAGTTTTGTCGGGTTCCGAGGTGAGGGCCCGGGTTGGACGTTTTGGCCAATTTTGGGCTTTTGATTAAAGATTCGACCTTTTCATTTGGAATTGTGTCCTTGGGATTTATTTGATGTATTTGAGTTGCTTTTGGATAGTTTTGAGCTGTTCGGAGGTCGCTACTCGCGTGATGGAATCTTTGGAGCATCGCTTGGCTTGCTCGGCGTTGGTATTGGCTTGTTTGAGGTAAGTAACAATTCTAAACTTAGTGTTGAGGGTATGAAGCCCCATAATACGTGTTATGTGATCGGTATTGAGGTGACGCACATGCTAGGTGACGGGCGTGTGAGCGTGCACCATGTGAATTGGGACTCTGTTGCTTCTATGGCACAATATAGTAGTCCTACTTTGTTGATGTCTGTGTTTTCACCATGTGATAAAGTAATTGAGCTGTCAATCATGCTAGATATCATGATAGGCTTTATGACGATATTGCTAGGACCCATAGTGGTCATTTCTTGCTGTCATTTCACTGATTTCATTGATATTTCATACTCAGTCATATTCATGCATTCATATCATATCTCAGTCTCAGTTGTTATTTATTGATACATCATATCATTATTGTCGGGCTAGTTTCATGACATTGTGAGCCCGTGAGTAAGACTGGAGAGATTGATGACTGAGTGAGGCCGGAGGCCTGTCTATGAGAATATTGATATTATAGCACGTGAGTTATCCGTGCAGCACGTGTGTTGTCCATGCGGATCTAGATACTGATATTATAGCACGTGAGTTGTCCGTGCAACACATGCGTTGTCTGTGTGGATCCAGATATTGATATTATGGCATGTGAGTTGTACGTGCAGCACGTGAGTTATCCGTGCGGATTATAGCTTTTGGGTTGCAAGAGCCCCTCCGGAGTCTACACACCCCCAGTGAGTGCAGTCGTCTATAAATATGTTTATCGGGTTGCACGCCGCAGTGGGTATTGTACAGCGTTAAGTGATTGAGTGTGCTGAACATTGAGCATAGTGAGAGAGGATGCGAGACAGTGAGATTGAGTACTCTGAGAGTGTGAGTACATGATTCATCTCTGAGATACATGGCATTGGCATGTACACATGACATACATTCATAGAGATGCATGTTTCCTCATACTGTACGGTATCATGTCATTCATGATTTTTTTACACACATTGATATGTGGGCATAGAGAGGTATTTCACACTTGCTATTTGGAAAGTAAATGAAACATCTAATTTATTGTGGAAAGGATATTTGGAAAAATTACAGTTTTCAAACTTACTCATTTTTTTGGCATTTTCGGTAAAAGATTTGTGTTTTTCACTAAGACACTTGAAAAGCATGACTATTTTCTGGAACTGTGAACGAGCTGAGCATTTTACTTCTAAGATACATCTTTTATTACCTGTATTATACTGTTATGAACTGTTGTGGGATATTGGTATTGGACCCTACCTTGTGTTAGCTCGTCACTACTTTCAACCTAAGGTTAGGTTTGTTACTTACCGAGTACATGGGGTCGGTTGTACTGATACTACACTTCTGCACCTTGCGTGCAGATGTTGGTTGATGATGATGTTGTGTTTGATGGGAGTTGGATTGAAGATATACCTGCATCCCGGTTGTAGCTGCCCTTTGCTCGTGGTAGCTTTAGGTCTATAAAACTCTGTTTATGTACCTTTCAAACATATGATGTATTTATATCATTTCAGCTTTGTAAATTCTATTCTTAGAAGCTCATGATTTGTACTACCAGTCCTTGGGGAATGTATAAGATTCAGATATTTCTTTACTTAATCGCTTTATTAATTGTTATTAGAATTGGTTAGTGGTTAATTGGCTTACCTAGAGGGTTGGGTTAGGTGCCATCACGACTAGTGGATTTGGGGTCATGACAGGTGGTATAAGAGATCTTGGTTCATAGGTTCTACAAGTCATGAGCAAGTGTCTAGTAGAGTCTTGCGGATCGGTATGATGACGTCCATACCTATCTTCGAGAGGCTACAGGGCATTTAGGATATAATTCACATCTTTCTTTCCTTATCGAGTGGCATTGATTCAGCTTGAAGCGTAACTCTTTAAATTCCTTCCACGCATTCGTTTGCGCACATGCGCGCTTGGTATCAGTTGTGCACCGACGACTTGTGATTCTATGGTTGAGGTACGAGATGTAATTTTGGCATGCTGATGATGGGCCGGTCCGGAGGACTTGAGGTCGGGTTTTGATGGTAGCCTGAGCGCGGAGATTTTGATTGTGTGAGCACGTGCTTTTGGGACTTATATGTCCGTTGGTGTCCCTATTAGTGGAAAATGTGATTGGATGACTATGTGGTGAGTATGATGTGACTACGAGATGTGTTTAGATTGTTCGAATGTGACGGGAAAAGTTTAATTGAGATGTAGCAAGGACTATTAGGTGTTTGATTTATGTCTTAATTTGGCTTATGGCCTCAAGTTATGGGTGTGTTGAAGGACCTCTCATGTTGTTTAGTTATGGAGTGACGTAGATTTTCATGTCGTGTTATGAGTTCAGAATTAGGGAGATTAAGTGATTTCTTAGTAGTTGTGGCTATGAAAGGGTATAAGAGAGGTCAGTTTGAGGCTAAGCAGGTAGGTTATCTCCTGTGAGGTGTCCTGAGGTTGTGTGATCCCTATGATGTTTTGTAGAGAGTTCTCTTTTATCAGTGAATGATATATGTTGCAATTTGAGTTTGGATCGCTTGTGGAACTTAGCTTGACTATTACAAGGGTGAATACGAGATTTGTAGATAATTTGAAGTATTAGATGGTCGGCGTTGCAGCAGCTCAGGAAGGATTTAGTTGAATCTCACTGCGGTATTATGGCAGTAATAGATTATGGGCATTTTGAGTTATTATGTGTTTTGATCTATGGCTTTGAACCAAGTAGGGGAGTCTGCTAACTACGAGTTGATTGCATGATTATGCGTTGTATTGGTTTTGGTTTAAGGTATACTGGTGAATTAGTTATGGCTGCAGGGGTTGAGATTGAGGATGACTCAAGTAAGGGAATTTCTAGATACGGGTTGTACTACACTCTATGGGTATATGGGAATCATAGAATGATTGAGTGGTTAGTCGTGAAGGATGTAGTGTGCTTGGAGTAGGAATTTGCTCGGTTGCTTAGGAGTGTGGGTTACTCCCTTGGGTGTTGGTGCGCTAATGGGGCACATGTCGTTCGGCCCATTTGGGGTGGTGCAATTGAGATTTGAGCAGAGTAGATGACTCTCGAGAATGGTTCTAATGGATTCAAGAATTATATGTAGCAATTGGGAATTTCGGATTGGTATATGGCTAGGATCTGATATTTGCATTGGACGGTGTCAAGACTTGTGGCATTTTTATATCATTGTAGATTATGCATTTCAGTATCAAGAAGGTGAAGGAAACAATTTTAGGTTCATATAAGGTCTATTTAGTGTGGGTGTCGCGGTTGTGGTGCTTTGGGGTGTTTAAGAGAGAAGTCAGTGGCTTATGGGCCTTAGAGCGTTGTGGTTTTATACTAGGGTCTCTTGTGTGGTGAATTTTGGTTAAGGATCGTGGTGTTCCAGCAAGGAGAAGTATCAATTTGAAGGAAATTTGGAAGGGACTTAGAGAAATAGGACAGCGTGGTAGTAGGTTGGATCAGTACAGTAATGGATATAATCGGTTCTTTGGATCTTATGACATGGCTAATCTGTATAGGTGTTTCGTGGCAATGCTCTTGGGTTTTGGCAACCTACGTGGCTGGGTTGAGTTAGAGAGATTCGGTTCAGATAGCTTGGTTATGTGTAAATGCGTTTCGAAGAGTTCTCAATGGTTTTTACCAAGGTTCGAGGGGTATATTTCCTACTGGCGTGAGGAGAATGTGGTGTATGGTGAATTTCTCCCGGATGAAATCAAATGGAAGGTCCTTGGCTAATTGAGTATGTAGTAGCTTGTGACTCGGAGTGGACTATGAAGTTCTCGTATTTTTCCATATGATGGCATGGTAAATGCGGTGTGTTGTGTGGGATTGAGATTTGCGTGAGCGAGATCGCAGTTCTGTTTTGAAGGGAAGGTTAAAACAAATTCGTAGGCAGCATGGACGATTTCAGATGACTAGGTAAATGATATTACTATTTGGTATAGCTTGATGAGAGTATATATTTCAGAATGGGCAATGTGTTTTGATGTATGGATACTTCACTGGTACTGCGGCACTCTTCTAGTTGATCGACTGCTGATATTCAAATTCTGCTATATGGCACAGAAGAATTTTAGAAGTATTTCTCATAGGATGATCATGTATGAGAGATGTGTTAGACATTCTGACGGTGGAGTTGGGATCAAATATGGTAATTTGTGTGTTCTATGGATTTGGAGAGTGGGAGTTCCCAAGAGCAGATTGTTTCATGGTTGTGGACTGTGAAGTCGTGGCCGAAGCTAGCCAGATGATAGTATTTATTATGATTCAGTCATTGTAGATTTTTGGAGGGTTATTTATCTATTTGTGGGTGACCATAGTTGATATGGGGGTCCATTGGTATGCCCAATTAGGATGTGTATTCTACACTGAGCCGGATTGGTTGGCTCCATACTGCTATTATTGAGNCAAATGCGTTTTGAAGAGTTCTCAATGGTTTTTACCAAGGTTCGAGGGGTATATTTCCTACTGGCGTGAGGAGCATGTGGTGTATGGTGAATTTCTCCCGGATGAAATC
>AWOL01S0095647.1:21507-32433 GCA_000715115.1 Nicotiana otophora
AGTCAGCGGCTTATGGGCCTTAGGGAATTGTGGTTTTATACTAGGGTCTCTTGTGTGGTGAATTGTGGTTAAGGATCGTGGTGTTCCAGCAAGGAGAATTATCAATTTGAAGGCAATTTGGAAGGGACTTGGAGAAATAGGACAGCGTGGTAGTAGGTTGGATCAGCACAGTAATGGATATAATCGGTTCTTTGGATCTTATGACATGGCTAATCTGTATAGGTGTTTCGTGGAAATGCTCTTGGGTTTTGGCAACCTACGTGGCTGGGTTGAGTTAGAGAGATTCGGTTCAGATAGCTTGGTTATGTGCAAATGCGTTTTGAAGAGTTCTCAATGGTTTTTACCAAGGTTCGAGGGGTATATTTCCTACTGGCGTGAGGAGCATGTGGTGTATGGTGAATTTCTCCCGGATGAAATCGAATGGAAGGTCTTTGGCTAATTGAGTATGTAGTAGCTTGTGACTCGGAGTGGACTATGAAGTTCTCGTATTTTTCCATATGATGGCATGGTATATGCGGTGTGTTGTGTGGGATTGAGATTTGCGTGAGCGAGATCGCAGTTCTATTTTGAAGGGAAAGTTAAAAATATTTGTAGGCAGCATGGACGATTTCAGATGACTAGGTAAATGATATTACTATTTGGTATGGCTTGATGAGAGTATACATTTCAGAAGGGGCAATGTGTTTTGATGTATGGATACTTCACTCGTACTGCGGCACTCTTCTGGTTGATCGACTGCTGATATTCAAATTCTGCTATATGGCACAGAAGAATTTTAGAAGTATTTCTCATAGGATGATCATGTATGAGAGATGTGTTAGACATTCTGACGGTGGAGTTGGGATCAGATATGGTAATTTGTGTGTTCTATGGATTTGGAGACTGGGAGTTCCCAAGAGCAGATTGTTTCATGGTTGTGGACTGTGAAGTCGTGGCCGAAGCTAGCCATATGATAGTATTTATTATGATTCAGTTGTTGTGGATTTTTGGAGGGTTATTTATCTATTTGTGGGTGACCATAGTTGATATGGGGGTCCATTGGTATGCCCAATTAGGATGTGTATTCTACACTGAGCTGGATTGGTTGGCTCCATACTGCTATTATTGAGGGGTGTGCCATTCGGTTGTTGTTGAGCTTATTCGTGTACTGAAAGGATCTGTGAGTTGCTCTTCTATGCTACGAGGAGTTGTGATTCGTTGTCTATAAGCACACCTGGTCCGATTCTATTTGGGCTTTATTGCGGAATTTGAGCGAGATGAGTAATTGGGTATTGCATGGTTGATGGCGTATAGGTTATGTTCTTTTCGGGTTTTGTGTGGCATTGTGTCATCTGCTCTCCATGGTTATGGTAATGCACTTTGGGTACTTGATGTCGAATGGTGCGTGGTTATTGATTTTGAGCATGGTGGCTCAAGGTGTCTCATACGGGCCAGTGTTTGGATGGGGTCGCACACTGCGGCAGAGATATGTTGAGATATGATCCTTTGTGTTAGATTCGCGTGTTATCGGTCTACGGTGTGTGTTAGGTTCTTAGCATTGCGTTGGGGTGGTACCCGTTGAGCTTGCGGGACGATTCTTTTAATTGAGTCATTTTCGTGATTGAGTACATTTGGATTGATGCTTAATGGTGCATGGATTACACGGTTTGTGGCTCTGGGGAGTATTGATGTTGCGTGTCAGTAGAGTAGTTGGTATTAGACGAGATGAGGTCATTGGACCTAGAATGGATACTATCGGAATAGACTATAACATGGTTGGAAGGATAGTATCGAAAGTCGGCCTAGAAATTGCAATAGTTCTTGTCAAAAGAGAGGGAGTTCCATGACTGGTTGATCTGATGAATGGTTATGAATTTCTGCGTGTTCCTTTCATCATCGGTAGTGTAAGAAGGTTTCAGAATGGAGTCTTTTTTGATATGAGGTTTATTATCGACATTGGGTGTTTCGAGCAGCTACTGTGATTAAAACTCATTGCTTCGAGTATCTGTGTTATGTGATATATCACGCGATTATATCTTGGGTTATGGTTGCAGCTTGGTACAGCTTGTTCAGACTTATACAGGGTGTAGGTTGCGAGATTCAGATCTTATAATAAATTCTGGATGTTAGAAGTTAGATTCTAAGTCTTGTGAGCTAGGTTGAATTGAGAAATATTAGTTATGTTGTGTTATCGGACCTGTATGGGATATGGTGACGTGGGATCACCCCCGGGTATGTGCATGGTAAGGTTATATGGCGGTTTGATGGTTTTGGGAACAACTCTTGGCACATTCGAGGACGAACGTATGTTTAAGTAGGGAGAATGTAACGACCCCACCGGTCGTTTTGAGCATTTGCACTTCGCTTGGTAGTTTATGGGCATGATTAACTCCATATGATGTATTATGACATGTGAATCGTCGGTTTTGATTTTCAGGTTATTCGGAATAGAATTGGAAGAATGGATTCATTGTTGAAGCTTTAAATTGGGAGAGTTGACCAAGTTTGACATTTTGTGAATTTGAACCCGGAACGGAGTTTTGATGGTTCTGGTAGGTCCGTTGGGTTATTTTGGACTTAGGAGCGCGTCTGGATTGTGATTTGGAGGTCCGTAGTGGAATTTGGCTTGAAATGGCAGAAATTGGATTTTTTGGAAAGTTTGACAGGGAATGGACTTTTTGATATCGGATTCGGATTGTGATTCAAGGAATTGGAATAGTTTTGTTATGTCATTTGGGACTTGTGTGCAAACTTTTAGGTGAATCGGACGTGATTTGATAGGTTTCGACATCGGTTGTGGAAGTTTAAAGTTCAAAGTTAATTAAGTTTGATTTGAGGTGCGATTCATCATTTTGATGTTGTTATGCGTGATTTGAGACCTCGAGTATGTTCGCATTATGTTATTGGACTTGTTGGTATATTCGAACGGGGTCTCGATTGGCTCGGATGAGTTTCGGATGAGGTTCGGATCACTTTCGTTGCATAGTGCATTGCTGAAGGCTACTGGTTCTGGTGTGATCGCACCTGCGGCTGGTTTTGCGCAGGTGCGATGGTCGCAGAAGCGACGGAGGAGTCGCAAAAGCGTGAAGGGGAACTGGGCGTGAGGATCGCAGGTGCGGGTACTTGGACGCACCTGCGCAACCGCAAATGCGGTTGAAGTGTGCAGAAGCGCGATCACAGAAGCGGCTTAAAGACCGCAGGTGCGAGGGATTGCTGGGTCAGTTGTTTTTGCAGAAGTGGAGTTTTATTGCAAAAGCGGTGGTCGCAGATGCGACGAATTGTCCGCAAATGCGGAATCGCTAGGCAGAAGCTATATTATCGAGGTTTTTAGTTCTTTCTTCATTTTGGGAGTTATTTAGTTCGGATTGAGGCAATTCTTGAGGCAATTTTCACTATATGAATTGGGGTAAGTGTTCTCTACTCGGTTTTGGTTATATTTCATGAATATACCTTCGTTTTTGATAATTGGATTGTGAATTATAAAGAGGAAATTTGGGGTTTTGGCCTAAAGTTTCGTAATGTGAATATTTGAGTTTTGAACATCGATTCGAAGTTGGATTTGAGTGAAACTAGTATGGTTGGACTCGTAATTGAATGGGTTGTCAGATTTTGTGAGTTTTGTTGGGTTTCGAGGTGCGGGCCTGGGTTGGACGTTTTGGCCGATTTTGGGGTTTTGATTAAAGATTCGACCTTTTTCATTTGGAATTGTTTCCTTGAGCTTTATTTGATGTATTTGAGTTGCTTTTGGATAGTTTTGAGCCGTTCGGAGGTCGCTACACGCGTGATGGAATATTTGGATCATCGCTTGGCTTGCTTGGCATTGGTATTAGCTTGTTCGAGGTAAGTAACTCTTCTAAACTTAGTGTTGAGGTATGAAACCCCGTAATACGTGTTATGTGATCAGTATTGAGGTAACGCACATGCTAGCTAACGGGCGTGTGAGCGTGCACCATGTGAATTGGGACTCTGTTGCTTCTATGGTACTGTATAGTGGTCCTACTTAGTTGATGTCCGTGTTTTCACCATGTGATAAAGTAATTGAGCTGTCAATCATGCTAGATATCATGATAGGCTTTATGACGATATTGCTAGGACCCATAGTGGTCGTTTCTTGCTGTCATTTCACTGATTTCATTGATATTTCATACTCAGTCATATTCATGCATTCATATCATATCTCAGTCTTAGTTGTTATTTATTGATACATCATATCATTATTGTCGGGCTAGTTTTATGACATTGTGAGCCCGTGAGTGAGATTTGAGAGATTGATGACTGACTGAGGTCGGGGGCCTGTTTGTGAGGATATTGATACTATAGCACGTGAGTTGTCCATGCCGCACGTGAGTTGTCCGTGCGGATCCAGATACTGATATTATACCACGTGAGTTGTCCGTGCAGCACGTGAGTTGTCCGTGCGGATCCAGATATTGATATTATGGCACGTGAGTTATACATGCAACACGTGAGTTTTCCATGCGGATTATAGCTCTTGGGTTGCAAGAGCCCCTCCGGAGTCTACACACCCCCACTAAGCGCAGTCGACTATAAATATATAGATCGGGCTACATGACGCAGCGGGTATTGTACAACGCTAAGTGATTGAGTATGCTGAGCATTGAACATAGTGAGAGAGGATGCGAAACAGTGAGATTGAGTACTCTGAGAGTGTGAGTATATGATTCATCTTTGAGATACATGGCATTGGCATGCACACATGACATACAGGCATAGTGATGCATTTTTCCTCATGTTGTACGGTATCACGTCATTCATGATTTATTTTTACACACATTGATATGTGGGCATAGAGAGGTATTTCACACTTGCTATTTGGAAAGTAAATGAAACATCTTATTTATTGTGGAAAGGATATTTAAAAAAATTACAGTTTTCAAACTTACTCGTATTTTTGGCATTTTCGGTAAAAGATTTGGGTTTTTCACTAAGATACTTGAAAAGCATGACTATTTTCTGGAACTGTGAATGAGCTGAGCATTTTAATTCTGAGACACATCTTTTATTACTTGTATTATATTGTTATGAACTGTTGTGGGATATTGGTATTGGACTCGACCTTGTGTTAGATCGTCACTACTTTCAATCTAAGGTTAGGTTTGTTACTTACCGAGTACATGGGGTCGGTTGTACTGATACTACACTTCTGCACCTTGCATGCATATGTTGGTTGCTGATGTTGTTGTGTTCTATGGGAGCTGGATTAAAGATGTACCTGCATCCCGGTTGTAGCTGCCCCTTGTTCGTAGTAGTTTTAGATCCATAAAACTCTGTTTATGTACCTTTGAAATAGATGATGTATTTATATAATTTCAGCTTTGTAAATTATATTCTTATAAGCTCATGATTTGTACTACCAGTCCTTGGGGAATGTATAAGATTCAGATATTTCTTTACTTAATCGCTTTATTAAATGTTATTGAAATTGGTTAGTGGTTAATGGCTTACCTAGTGGGTTGGGTTAGGTGCCATCACGACTAGTGGATTTGGGGTCGTGACAGTGTGATCGGTTCTTTGGTAATTATGATATGGTGAGACTTTACAGATGTTTTGGTGGCCTTCGTAGCTTGGTAGAGTTAGGGAGATTCATCTCTAATAGCTTGGTTATGTGCAAATGGATTTCAAAGTGTTCTTGATGGTTTCTACCATGGTTTGAAGCGGATATTTTGTTTTACCGGTGTGGGGAACGTGTTTTGTATTGTGATTTCATCCTGGAAGGAAGTAAGAGGAAGGTTTCTAACTAACCGGATATATAAATTGTTGGTGACTCAGAGTTGATAATGAGATTTTCGTGCTTTTCACATGATGGAATGATAGATGTGGTGTGTTGTGCGGGATTAAGGTTTACATGTACCAGGTGGCATTTCGGTCTGGAAGGGAAGGTCACAAAGTGTGGACAGAATGGTCAGTTTCAGATATTTAGAAGAATGTTATAATTGCTCGATAATCCCTGAGAAGGGTGCGCATTTCAGAAGGCACATAGTGTTTTGACTTACGGATGTCCATCGGTATTGTGGTACTCACCTAATTAATAGACTGTTGATATTTCAATTATTGCTATGTGGCACAGAAAATTTTTGGAAGCATTCCTTGTGGGATGATTGAGCATGAAAGATGTGTTAGTCATTTGAGTGTTGGAGTTAGGACCAGTTACGGTAATTCATGTGCTGTATGAGTTTGGAGACTGGGAGTTCTCAGAAGCATATTATTTCGGGGTTGTGGCCTATTTGAGGTGAGTATTTTATTTAAACTCAGTGGAAGCAGTAGTTGCGTTAATTATTTGTGACAACTACGCGCTACAAGTGCGTATATATGTGAGGTTTGTCTCCATGTGCGAGCATCGGTGCAAGTATTCATACTCGGAAGAATGTTTAGGCTATGATATGCCTAGAGTTGACTGTTAGGCGTAAAGTTATAACGTTACTCGTATTTTTACCTTTGTTGAGAACTATGTGGGCTATATTTGAGGTTACAAAGAGGCTAATTCCCTAAATAAACTGGGTAGTTACTATTTCTACGTTAAATTTCCAATTTGAGTTGTGATAGAACACTTTGCGCATGCCTACTCTATGGCATGTTAATTATACCAGTCCAGAAGCATGTGAATCATATTTCATGTATGCTATATATGTGTACTTAATTGATTGCTCATGTATAATATGCTTCGACTGGAGGTCTGTGACCATGCGAGGCGGATTATGTTATTGGCACGTGAGTTATCCGTGCGGATCCATATATTGATACTATAGCACGTGAGTTGTCTGTGCAGTTGATGTTAATGTGAGCTCCAGGAGAGCTGGTTACCATTATTAGATTCGTTTGTCTTGGTTCTACTATATATGATGAGCTCATAGCATTGCGGTTGTGGTGGTGCTTGTTGAACTCGCAATACGGTTCTCTTCTTTAAGATATTTTCCATTTTTGGGAACACGGATTGCGTAGTTGTGCCTTGAGTTATATTGGTTTGTCATGTCTGTGGGATAGTTGTGTTTAATAATATAAGGTCATTGAACCTAGAATGGGTACTATCAGGTTTGATAACGATATATTCGGGAGGATAATATTGAAAGTCAGTTTAGATAGTGATTGTGGTTCAGATTGGGACGAGAGAGCTCTATGACTTATTGATCTGATAAGGGGTCATGAGATTCTGCATGTTTCTTTCATTATCAGCAGTGTATGATGGTTTTGGAACGAAGTTTTGTTTGATGTGGGATTTAATACTAGTATCAGGTTGGTTTTGAGTAGTTACTGTGATTGGGAATGGTGATGCGAGTATGCGAGTTGTCTAGTATGTTATGTGATTATATGTGGAGTTATGGTCATAGCTTGATACAGCTTGTTCAAACTTATATAGTGTGTAGATGTGAGACTCGGGTCTTGTAAGAAATTCTGGATGTTGGAAATTGGGTTCTAAATTTTACGGACTAAGGTTAAAGTAATGATCTTCAATTATGTTATGTTGTCAGGCCTATATGGAATAGGGCGGCATGGTATCACCCCCGAGCATGTGAGTGGTAAGGTGGAATAGTGATTTGAAGATTTAGGAACAACTCTTGGCACGTTCGAGAACGAACATATGTTTAAGTGGGGGAGAATGTAACGACCTGACTTGTCGGTGTGAACATCTACGCTCCTTTCAACAATTTGAAGTCTTGAGAAGCTTCGTAATATGTATTATGACTTGTGTGAATTGTCGGCTTTGGTTTTCGGATGATTCGGAATTAAATTGAAAGAACAATCCTTGTTTAGAAGCTTAAATAAAAAGAGTTAGATCGATTTAATATTTTGCGCGAACGACTCCAGAATGGAGTTTTGATGGTTCCAATAGCTCTGTATGGTGATTTTGAACTTAGTAGTGTGTCTGAATATTCATTTTGAAGTCCGGAGTTAAATTTGGCTTGAAATGGCAAAAATAGGAAATTTAAAGTTTGGAAGTTTGACCGGGTAGTTGAGTTTTTGATATCGGGGTCGAAATCATATTATGGAAATTGGAATAGCTTCGTTGTGTCATTTATGACTAGTACGCAAAATTTGAGTTCATTCCGGATTAATTTGATATGTTTCGGCGTGAGGTTTGAAAGTTGAAAGATTTAAAGTTCATTAAGTTTCAATTGGGGTGTGATTTGTATTTTTAGTGTTGTTTGATGTGATTTGAGGCATCGACTAAGTTCGTATGATATTTTAGGACTTGTTGATATATTTGGTTGAGGTCCCGAGGGCCTCGGGTGGATTTCGGATAGTTAACGGAATTTAAGTTGGATATTCCTAGAATGTTTCGATGTTGATTCTTCGAGGATACGTGGTATCACATTAAGAAAATGAGTTCCAAATTCAGTTTTGATTGATGCATTAGATCCGTATTGAAATTATGGAGTCATAGCAAAAAGAATCGTTGAATTCAAACATCGTATGAGAGAGTTATGCCCATTTTTGTGTCGGGAAAAACAAAATCCTGTCACCAGCACCCAGGGTAGCGTGGGGTGCTAGCCCTGGCACTGGGATGTTTAAAGGTTCTAGAAACAGCGCCACAGGCAGCGCCCCACACCACATGTGGCGTCCGAACATTAAAATCCTTATAAACGGGAGGTTTTTGCCATTTTTGATGAAAACAGAGTTGGGGAGCTCGGTTTGGGCGATTTTCAGAGGCAAATTTCACCACACAACTTGAGGTAAGTGTTCTTGACTCCCTTGTGATTATATTCCATGAATTAATCTTCATTTTTGGCGTTAGATTATTGATTTTTTAAGCGAAATCGAAGGAATTTTCTACAATTCCATAAAATGGATTTTCGAGATTTGAATATCGATTCAGAGTCGGATTTGAGTAAAATTAGTATGGTTGGACTTGTAATTGAATGGGTTATCGGATTTTGAGAGCTTCGTCGGATTCCGAGATGTGGACCCCACTGTCAATTTTTCAAGCGGGGTTGGGAATTTTTGTAAATTGTTAAATTGTTAGTACTAGAGTAAATTTTGATTAATTTACACATTGTTTGAATAGATACGAATCGTTTGGATTGAATTGAGGAGATAGGAAGGCGTATGGAGGTTGATACGCGCAGAATGGAATTTCTGGAGTATTGTACAGCCTGCTCGGTATTAGATTTGGCTTGTTCGAGCTAAGTATGTAACGACCCGGCCGGTCGTTTTGAGTATTATAACCCTGTTCCTCCATTTACTGCTCAATTTATGCTTTACAGTTATTTTATGACTTACCGAGTTAGTTGGTTCGGGTCCGGAAGGATTTCGGAGTGAAATGTGACACTTAGTCTCTTAATTGAAAACTTAAGTTGGAAAAGTTGACCGGATATTGACTTATGTGTAAACGACCTCGAAATTTAATTCTGATGATTCCAATAGCTCCGTATGGTGATTTTGGACTTAGGAGCGTGTCCGAAAAATTATTTGGAGGTCCGTAATGAAATTAGACTTGAAATGGTGAAAGTCGAATTTTTTAGGAAGTTTGACCGGTGAGGGATTGACTTTTAGATATAGTGGCCGAAATCCGGTTTTGAAAATTTTAATAGGTCTGTTATGTCATTTATGACTTGTGTGCAAAATTTGAGGTCAATCGGACTTGATTTGATAGGTTCCGGCGTCGTTTGTGAAAACTTGAAATTTCAAAGTTCATTAGGCTTGAATTGGGGTATGATTCCTGGTTTTAGCATTGTTTGAGGTAATTTGAGGGTTTGACTAAGTTCGTATGATATTATGGGACTTGACGGTATGTTTGGTTGAGGTCCCGGGGGCCTCGGGTGAGTTTCGGATAATTAACGGATCAATTTTGGACTTGGCATTCTAGCTGAAGAATGTTGGTTTTCTATCACTGGTTTCCTTCTACGCGATCGCATGAGAATGTCCGCGATCGCGTAGGCTTGTTTGAGGCAGTAATGATTTTATTCTTCGCGATCGCGTGAAGAGGGCCGCGATCGTGTAGCTGTGCGAGTTTGTTATTCGCGAACGCGTGAAGAAGGTCGTGTTCGCGTAGAGTAAGTGGAGCAGAAGCAGAGGTCACGCGTTTTGTGCTTCGCAATCACGTGGACGAGTCCACGATCGCGTAGGCCTGTGAGAGTGAGCTTCACGATCGCGTGGAAAAGTCCGCGATCGCGTAGGGTTAAATTTGGGCAATGGAAATTTGTGCTTCGCGATCGCGTGTGGTTGTCCGTGATCGCGTAGAGCAAATGACTAGGCAGAGAGTTTAAGTTCTAAAAATAGGACTTCGTCCCATTTTTCATTTTTACCGATTTGAAGCTCGGATAAAGGCAATATTTGGGAGATTTTCAGAGAAAATAAAAGGGGTAAGTGTTCTTAACTCAATATTGGTTAAATTACCCGAATCCATGGTTGTTTTTAGCATTTAATGTGTGAATTAAGTTGGAAAATTTAGAAAACCCTCTTGGTTTAATTTGAAGATTTGAGGGTCGAGTTGAGGTCAGATTTTGGTAAAATTGGTATGGTTAGACTCGTGGTTGAATGGGTTTTCGGATTTTCTAACTTTTGTTGGGTTCCAAGACGTGGGCCCCACGGGCAATTTTTCAGCTAACTTTCGGATTTTGTTGGAAAATTAGTATTATCTTGTGGAATTAATTTGAATAAATTTTATTGACTTAATCGAATTATTTATTGCTAGATTCGAGGCTTTTGGAGGCCAATTCACAAGGAAAAGACATTGCAGAATAAACAATTGCACGGCTTGAGATAAGTAACAGTTTTAAATTTGGTCTTGAGGGTATGAAACCCCGGATTATGTGTTATGTGATTGGTTTTGAGGTGACACAGATGCTAGGTGACGGGCGTGTGGGCGTGCACTGTAGGAATTGTGACTTGGTCAAATTCCATGGGACTATGTAGTTGAATTATCTGTTGATATCCATACATTCTCTACGTGTTAGAGAAAATTGAGTTGTGACAGGTATTAAAAATCAT